>JARQOC010000067.1:0-188274 GCA_033576535.1 Allobates femoralis
ACTGCACAGCTGGTCAGTATCCCCTGGTTCTGGGCCTGGCTTGGTCCCAGCAACCAGTTCCTTCTCCTTGGCTGTCTTACTGGAACTAACTGCTCCCTTCACTGCTTAGAGCAGACTAACTGACTCCTCCCCTCAGGCCTGGATCCTTATAGGGGAACTTGCTTAAGGCAGCAAGTAGAGCTCCCCCTCCAGGTCTGGGGTGGAAGGTGTTGTTTGTTGTGTGTACCAAGATGTATGTCTCTCCTTGCATCAGTGAGTCCTGTGGCAATCCCCAGCAGGGGTGCCACATATACAGAGTGCTGGTGAGCCGTGTGTATACATTGCATGTGAGCTGTGTGTATACAGTGTGTGTGACTATGTGTATACAGTGTGTGGGGGCGAGCTGTGTGCATGCACTGTGTGTGAGCTGTGTGTATACAGAGTGTTGGTGAGCCGTGTGTACACATTGTGTGGCGCCCTGCAACGAGTGCGTCACAAGGGAGTATTGCAGCCGCAATATTCTCTGACAAAGCAGTGAAATAGTTAACTCTGAGATCCAACCCAACATGCAACACCTAGAGCAGGGGACCAATCATAGGTCCTGGGGGTGGAGTGTTAGGGTAGTGTAGTAGAACACACAATAATCTAGATCACAGGAGAGAGGAATCTAGAACCTGACTAGATCTTGGAGAGGAGCGGGGGCTCCGCACCCCGTGCGGGCCCCTGGGCCGTCACCGGTCGGGTGTCAGCACCTGAGGCCTTAACCACCGGGATTGGGCTTATCTACACGGGTTCCCAAAAGACTCCCGTGCCCACAACTTACAGCCGGTTCACTGGTACCGAAGCTGGCAGCAGTTCACCTCTGTCACGCGAACCAGCCCCGTGGAGGAGCAGCTTTATAGGAGCACCCCACCACCAGCCAGTTTCCAGTCGTCTAACCAGCGGTGTACCCACTGAGGGACACAAGGCTCCCCAAAGCATCCAGAACGTACATCATGGATAGGGCATTGAAGCAGCCTCCCCGTACCCGACCTGGTATTCCTGGGCGACGCTGGCAAAAAGAAGGAACTAAGTAGGTAGAATGGAGGAACACTGCGGATCTCTGAGGAACACTATCACTGCTGAGTCCACCCGGTCTACTACTCAACCACTGTAAGCCATGTACTGCCTGCTGGTTACAGTAAAGATCCGTTGCAGAGACTATCTGTGTCCGTGTCTCCTTATGAACTATCCGTCCGCACACTAAGGTAACCGCAGCTGCCGCACAACATCTTGAGCAGCTCCAGCCCCCGGGGATCACCGCTCAGCCTGTGGGGAGCGTAACATCTTGCTGCTGTCCATCCCCCGGGGGTTCCGCAGCGTCGGTAGCCCTTACCGAATCTACTCATAGGTGGCGTCACGAATAAAAACAAATTAAACCCTTTTAATCTGTTCCCGCAAGACGTCTTCAATTTTGATCTGCACTACACCGGGCCCCACTACCGGCAGGCGCGGTCCACCCGTGACAAGGAAGGAGAAGAATCGCCTGTCTAAACCGGAGTCAGCCGGCCACGGTGAGTCAGAAAATGGCGTCACGAACAGGATACGAGCAGGCCCGTTACCCAACGGGTATGTTGTGCTTAAAATGGACTTTATTGTCTACAATTGGACTTTGTTCGTCCCTAAAAGAACTTTCCCGCCTTTACACCATTGGGTCAAGATGGCGCCCAAGATGGCGTTCCCGCCACAAGAAGCCGCCACGTGAAGCCGAGGAGTGAGTCAACCCCCCCTCATCGTGGGAGGGCTAAAGACGAAAGGCGCCAAACTCTTTGTCCGCCCTGATTGCTCGAATCAACCATGGGGGCGGACCCCAAAGACTTTTCCCACCATTGGACTACAAAAGCCCAGAGGAAATGGGAGTGTCAGAGACATACCGACAGACGAAGAAGACTTCTTCAACAGCTCAACCAGAACGTCTTACCGGTTGAACGGTGTGGTTTCCCTCCAAGAAGAATGGCCAGCACGAGACTCCAAGACCTGATGCGGGAGGTCGAGGCGGAGGCCAGAGCAGCCATCAGCCAACCGGGTCCGGATCCTGCCCTTACCATAGACGGCAGTCCCGACTTCTGGCTAGAGGCTCTACAAGACCTCCGGGTGCGGTTACTAGAGACTGTGGAATGGACGATCCGTAGCTGGAGCGCGACCCTAGGCAGACGACTACACCATGCGATGCAGCAGAGCCGACCGGGTACAGCTTCTCCAAGCCCAGACGACGTCACCAGCTTCTCGACCGCCTCACCGTCGCCTACCACCTGTCCTGCTCCGTCACCGGAGCCAATAGACTGCGTCATTCCGGTGGAGGCCGCAACTCGACCCGTTCCAGCGACCAATATCGCAACCGATCCCGTTCTTGAGCCGGAGCTCATAACACGCTCCATGGAAGAACTTGATCTCTACCAGGTTCCCGCTGAGGAACCCGCGACATGTTTCACCACTACAGAGACAGTCGCCTGTTTTATCCCCGTACCGGAGGCTTCCCTTGCCATTGCCGAGGCCTACCTGGTAACCGGGATTGAAACACCTTTACCTGCGGAAACAGATGAAGAGGCAGGCAGCCTGGAAGCCCTGCAGGACGTCCCGACGGAAGGATCCGCAGCACCACCGCCCTGTTGTACAACGGAACAAGCTTCAACGTCTTTCATCATCGAGCAGCCTGATGTGGTCATCGAGGAAGAGGTCGGAGAGGATGACGACGAGACCCACAGCACCGCTGAGGATTTCGACACCGGGTTTGCTTGGGAGACAACAAGGAACTTCCTACCGGGCATACAGCTCGGGTACACTGGTCGGGTGCACTGCCGACACCTTCCCCTGTGCCGTTCCACCGGGTGCCGATACAGACAGCCCGCCAAGTTCAAGCTTCCCGCCAAACCACCAGCTCCGTTACTCATCTCTACACCCCAAGCCGTAATGACGGAGATGTACGCCAGAGACGACGAGAGGAGTGGCAAGCCAGAGAACGCGCCAACATGGAGGCCCGTGCCGAGGCTCGCCGCCAGCCGCCGCTGCCTGATGAACTCCGCCGTGAAGGTAGAATTTCCACCTTTAACTTACATACCGGGTGGGGGTTCGCTTGGGAGGTGAGTTTGAATGAGGAGGTGTTTGTGGGGCGCCGGGACGTTGAGTCAAACTTGCCAAGAGGACATCCCGATCGCGACCTATACCGGGGCGACATAATCACCTACGAGCGCTATGCTTGTGCAGATGGGTGGTTCGCTATCCGGGTGCGCCATCACCCTCAGAGCCAGTGACTTTAAAACTTGAACTTCCTCAATGACTCTGTTCCCGTTAATCACTGACTGTGTCATCTTGCGGCTACAGCCTGGACTCTAGTTAAAGGACAGCCGACCGCACGCTGGGTCCGCACAAAGTGATTACCTGTTTCTTTGCTTATGTCACCAAAGCATGCCTTTACCTGTTTGTCATTTTTAATAAAAGTGTGTCATATATGTATAAAAATACAAAAACCTCTGTAATGTGAGTAGTTTGACGCTTGGGGACAAGCTGATTTAACCAAGGGGGAGTGTGGCGCCCCGCAACGAGTGCGTCACAAGGGAGTATTGCAGCCGCAATATTCTCTGACAAAGCAGTGAAATAGTTAACTCTGAGATCCAACCCAACATGCAACACCTAGAACAGGGACCAATCATAGGTCCTGGGGGGTGGAGTGTTAGGGTAGTGTAGTAGAACACACAATAATCTAGATCACAGGAGAGAGGAATCTAGAACCTGACTAGATCTTGGAGAGGAGCGGGGGCTCCGCACCCCGTGCGGGCCCCTGGGCCATCACCGGTCGGGTGTCAGCACCTGAGGCCTTAACCACCGGGATTGGGCTTATCTACACGGGTTCCCAAAAGACTCCCGTGCCCACAACTTACAGCCGGTTCACTGGTACCGAAGCTGGCAGCAGTTCACCTCTGTCACGCGAACCAGCCCCGTGGAGGAGCAGCTTTATAGGAGCACTCCACCACCAGCCAGTTTCCAGTCGTCTAACCAGCGGTGTACCCACTGAGGGACACAAGGCTCCCCAAAGCATCCAGAACGTACATCATGGATAGGGCATTGAAGCAGCCTCCCCGTACCCGACCTGGTATTCCTGGGCGACGCTGGCAAAAAGAAGGAACTAAGTAGGTAGAATGGAGGAACACTGCGGATCTCTGAGGAACACTATCACTGCTGAGTCCACCCGGTCTACTACTCAACCACTGTAAGCCATGTACTGCCTGCTGGTTACAGTAAAGACCCGTTGCAGAGACTATCTGTGTCCGTGTCTCCTTATGAACTATCCGTCCGCACACTAAAGTAACCGCAGCTGCCGCACAACATCTTGAGCAGCTCCAGCCCCCGGGGATCACCGCTCAGCCTGTGGGGAGCGTAACATCTTGCTGCTGTCCATCCCCCGGGGGTTCCGCAGCGTCGGTAGCCCTTACCGAATCTACTCATAGGTGGCGTCACGAATAAAAACAAATTAAACCCTTTTAATCTGTTCCCGCAAGACGTCTTCAATTTTGATCTGCACTACACCGGGCCCCACTACCGGCAGGCGCGGTCCACCCGTGACAAGGAAGGAGAAGAATCGCCTGTCTAAACCGGAGTCAGCCGGCCACGGTGAGTCAATTGCATGTGAGCTGTGTGTATACAGTGTGTTTGAGCATATATATATATACAGTCATATGAAAACATTTGGGCACCCCTCTTAATATTACTAATTTTTTTTTATTTAAAAGTTGGTTTTTGCAACAGCTATTTCAGTGTGATATATGTAATAACTGATGGACACAGTAATATTTCAGGTTTGAAATGAGGTTTATTGTACTAACCAAAAATGTAAAATATGCATTATTTCAAAATTTGACAGGTGCCAAAGTATGGGCACCCTTCTGATTTTCATGATTTGAATACTCCTAACTACTTTTTACTGACTTACTGAAGCACTAAATTGGTTTGGTAACCTCATTGAGCTTTGTACTTCATAGACCGGTGTATCCAATCACGAGAAAAGCTATTTCAGGTGTCCACTTGCAAGTTGTTCTCCTATTTGCATCTTTTTTGAGGAGTGGCATCATGGGCTCCTCAAAACAGCTCTGAAATGATCTTAAAAAAACATTGTTCAACATAGTTGTTCAGGGGAAGGATACAAAAATGTATCTCAGAGATTTAACCTGTCAGTTTCCACTGTGAGGAACATAGTAAGGAAATGGAAGACCACAGAGACAGTTCTTGTAAAGGACAGAAGTGGCAGGCCAACAAAAATATCAGACACAAAAAGATGGAAGCGTGGTGTATGTTTGGGCGCTGAGGTAAGGAAGATCTCTGATGCTGGCTTCTTTTCCGGACTTTATTAAAATAATTGCAGTTATACTTATTCAAGCTTAAGGCTCTCAAAACCCACGATGCATTTCGACGTGCACACACGTCTTTCTCAAGTGAGAAAGACGTGTGTGCACGTCGAAATGCATCGTGGGTTTTGAGAGCCTTAAGCTTGAATAAGTATAACTGCAATTATTTTAATAAAGTCCGGAAAAGAAGCCAGCATCAGAGATCTTCCTTACCTCAGCGCCCAAACATACACCACGCTTCCATCTTTTTGTATCATTTTGACTCCCTATGGGGAGAGTGGTGGAGTGAGCTGCAGAGGAGGGAGAGTACCTGAGAAGACGTCAGCTGGATCGGCCCCTTTACTAGACACGTGACGCCGCCCGGCACTAGTGTTTCCCCGGAGAAGACCTCGTAGGAAGCACGAGGACGGAACCGGAGGATTCCGTTGCTTGATTTTAATAAGCTTATCTACGGGCTGTGGGTTATAACCAGACCAGGTGAGTTTAAACGCAAAAGAACCGCCTGCTAACAACCCCATGTGTACAGGCGCACTATAAGCTGTTGTTGTTTTTCCTTTACAAAAATATCAGACAGGCAGAGAAGAAGAATGGTGAGAACAGTCAAGAACAATCCACAGACCACCTCCAAAGACCTGCAGCATCATCTTGCTGCAGATAGTGTCACTGTGCATCAGTCAACAATACAGCGCACACTGCACACGGAGAAGCTGTATGGGAGAGTGATGCAAAAGAAGCCGTTTCTGCATGCACGCCACAAACAGAGTTGCCTGAGGTTTGCAAAAGCACATTTGGACAAGCCAGTTTCATTTTGGAAGAAGGTCCTGTGTACAGATGAAACAAAGATTGAGTTGTTTGGTCATACAACAAGGCGTTATGCATGGCGCCACAAAAACACAGCATTCCAAGAAAAACACTTGCTACCCAGTGTCAAATTTGGGGGAGGGTCCATCATGCTTTGGGGCTGTGTGGCCAATGACGGCACCGGGAATCTTGTTAAAGTTGAGGGTCGCATGGATTCCACTCAGTATCAGCAGATTCTTGAGAATAATGTTCAAGAATCAGTGTCAAAGTTGAAGTTACGCCGGGGATGGATATTTCAGCAAGACAATGATCCAAAACACCGCTCCATATCTACTCAGGCATTCATGCAAAGGAACAATTACAATGTTCTGGAATGGCCACCCCAGTCCCCAGACCTGAATATCATTGAACATCTGTGGGATGTTTTGAAGTGGGCTGTCCATGATCGGCGACCATCAAACTTAACTGAGCTGGAATTGTTTTGTAGGAATGGTCAAAAATACCTTCATCCAGGACCCAGGAACTCATTAACAGCTACAGGAAGCAACTAGAGGCTGTTAATGAGGTGGATCTACTAAATACACAGGCCTGTGATGAAAAAAATACAGGAGACGTTTTCACTGATTTTTATGTAATTTGGTATGCTGATTACGAAAATGACCTCCATTTTTTTTCATTACGTAAGGATTTTTTGTAAAACCAAGATCAATATTTTTGCTAAAATCCTATTTAAAAAGGAATTCTGTCGAACAATTGTACATGTAATATCTGGAAACAGTGGTTTTTATCCATTTAAATTTATGTATAAATATACAGAGCCCCCCCCCCTGCTGGCACATGGTCCCCCCATCGGTTTACAGAGGCCCCCCTGCTGGCACACGGCCCCCCCTTCGGTATATAGAGGCCCCCTGCCTCCGCATTGATCTCACCCTCCGATGTCCGCAGGCACCCGGGGTCCTCCGTCCTCTCTCCTTGCTGTATGTCGGCGGGTTCTACATGTGACCGCCGGGCGCAGTGATGACGTCATCCCTGCTGCGCCGCTCTCAGAAAACCCGGCATACAGCGAGGAGAGTGGACGGAGGACCCCGGGGGCCTGCGGACATCGGAGAGTGAGATCAATGCGGAGGCGGGCGCCCCCCGGAAGAAGCGAGGTGCGAAACGGACGTAGGGGAGAAGGGACCTCATTGCAGCACAGCAGCTATACATCAGGTATACATCTCAACTATCTATTAACTATCTAATAGGAATTGAATGAGGAATTGGCTTTGGATTAGAGTAATCGCCACCCTATAACAATATAGATACATCTAAAAGAGAGTGATAGTTACAGGTGACTATTTAAGATTGGAAGGGTCGGCTTATGTATCTAAAAGTCCTTTAGATCCTGCCAGCAGTGGATATAATGCAAAATATATACTACACTATGGTGATAGAATGATTTGTTGAGTGTTATTAGATACTATGTAATATATACTGTTCAGGCTGTAATATGATTGGTCCCGTATGAGGGAGTGCTCTGTGCAATAATTTTAATATTTGTGGAAATTATGAAATATAAATAAAGAATTGGAATTCAATTGTATTTTGATATAATTTTATTAATCATTCCTGGAGAAAAAAGGTTTCCTTTTTTTCTGTTGAGTTATATGTCATTTGGAGTGACTACTTTTAAAAGGGAGTTTATTATCTATGTATGTATGTGTCGCGGTCGCTGGGCCGGGGTACTTGACCATCTGGGGTCAGTCTGATTGATGTCACAGTGGCGATCCCGGAAGTCTTGGCCCGTACCGGACATAATAAAAGGGGATTTAAAGGGGAAGAGTTTGTTGTGACGTCATCTGAGGTTTCTGGTCAGGGATGACCAGCGCTGCGCTGCATATGTTATTCCCCAGGTAATAGGTGATAAGGCAGCTAGTTGGAGCACTCCCCCTCAGACAGAGCAGGCCACTGGGGTGTAATGGTGAATTAGGCTGCCTTCACATTTGCGTATGTGTCTGCATGCTGATGGCATGCAGACACATACGCTGTGCAAAGCAGGGTCCAAATGATGTGTCCGCAGCGGAGAATGTCCGCCTGCGGACACATCATTGTGCAGGCTGCCAGCCAATCGGCGTTGTCAGGGGGCGGAGATCAGCGCCGGAGATCTCCGCCCCCCGGCCGCCGGTAACCTTCGGGACGGTGTCGGCGGGGAGAACAGCTGATCTGAGAGCTGTTTGAATCTTCCCGCGCCGACACCAAGAGGAGATGTCGGCGCGGGAAGATTCAAACAGCTCTCAGATCAGCTGTTCTCCCCGCCGACATCGCTAGCACATTACCAGCGGCCGGGAGGCGGAGGACAGCAGAGGCTCCAGCTGATCTCCCGGTGGCCGTCGGTGAGCTCCTGTGACATCACCGGCGGCCACCGGGAGATTATTCAATGGGTCCGCAGCGTTCTCCTGCGGTGTCATGCAGAGGACACTGCGGACCCATTGAAGCCAATGCATTTTTTGTGCACTTGGGGACGCTTGCTGATTGTCCAAGGTCCCCAAACGCACAAAAAAACCCAACATGCTGCGTCCCGGGTGCGGATGCTGGACACCGGAAGCAGCAGATATCGTCCGCATCCGCACCCGAACGCAGCAAACGCAGGCACCATGCGTTCCTATGTTAAACATAGGAACGCAGTGCGCATGCGTTTGACTGCGTATGGGAACGCAGCAATACGCTGCCTTCCCATACGCAAATGTGAAGCCAGCTTTAGTGATGTGGTAGTCGTAGTAGCTGAAGGTGCATGTGTGCAGAGATGCACAGGAAAGAGTAGACAGGCACAGAATTCTTGCAGTTCTTACCAGTCATCTTTACTTCAGTTCAACAGAGATAGACTAGGGTCACACATGGCAATCTGTTTTTTAGAGTGTTTATAAAAATTGATTCGTTTTGGTTAGGGTGCTTTTTCTGCCTCCTGTGACTCTGAACGTTTTTTGGACTTAGTCATTTTTTCTTAAAAAACGCAATGGGTAAACGCATGGTACCTATATGCACCATGCGTTAACGGATGGGTTTCCCATAGGGCCCCATGTTAAAAAAACGCATGCGTTTTTTTTCCTGCACCCAAAAACATTGCATGCAGCATTTTTTGGTGGCAGGGAAAAATGGCATAGTGTTTTTGAAAAACACAATGACACTTAAAGGGAACCAACCACCCCAAATGACCCCCCCGGACTGTTAATATGTGTCCCTACACCCAGCACACACATTTGGGGCAATCGTTTTTGCTAAAAAAAACTGTTTAGTAGAAGCTAAGATACATGTTTATAAAGTGTAATCAATCGAGACGGCTGGGTGTTACCTAGCTTTGTCCACGTGCAGTGCTCGTGCTTGTGATCCTCCTCTCCCCCCTCCCCTCTCACTTTCTAATAGCCTGGCCGCATCATGAAAGGGGCGGGGCTAAATCGCGTCATGAAAGGGGCGTGGCTCGTCACGATTTAGCCCCGCCCCTTTCATGACGCGGCCAGGCTATTAGAAAGTGAGAGGGGAGGGGGGAGAGGAGGATCACAAGCACGAGCACTGCACGTGGACAAAGCTAGGTAACACCCAGCCGTCTCGATTTATTACACTTTATAAACAGATATCTTAGCTTCTACTAAACAGTTTTTTTAGCAAAAACGATTGCCCCAAATGTGTGTGCTGGGTGTAGGGACACATATTAACAGTCCGGGGGGGTCATTTGGGGTGGTTGGTTCCCTTTAAGTGCACCATGCGTTAACGGATATGCTTTTTGGACTTATAAAAAAAAGTCCAAAAACTGATTCCAAAAACAGATCCAGGGCAAAATGGAGGTCATGTGTGACCCTGGTCATACAACCCAGCCGGGGTACTGTATTCACCAGGATTGCAGCCTGGCCAGATCACAAGTAGTCTAGGTCCACTCTGCTGAGACACAGGGAATATGGCCTTCCTTGCTGCTATATCTCTCTCTGACCCCATGTTTTTCTAGTGTCCTGTGTTTACAAGTCCCATAAGGCTGGTGACACTGGGTCCCCTGAGTGACTGCTTTGCAAGTCCTCCTGATCCTATATAGTTCCTTAGCCTTGGAAGAGTCCACAATAGTAGTCTCTGTACATGCAGCCCAGTGATCACCAGTTTCTTGGCTGGTCCTGAAGATATCCAGATCAAATTGGGGCTGGTACCCCTGTTCAGCTACTTCCTCTGCTCTGACTAGATGGCCGGCTGCAGATTTGGGTCTTCGGGCCTGGGAATTGCAGCTGACCTAGGGATGTCCTGCTCCTTCCAAGCTCCTGACTTCACCTAGAACTTATTTACTTTAAATCCCACCCCTAACCTAACTTCTCCCTCTAGTCAGTAGATGGGAACAGCTCTGAATGTGAGTCTCTGTCGCCCAGCATCTCACTGGCCTGGAGTTTGGATAGTTTTGAGTGTGTGTTGGGGGTCTCAGCAAAGTTTTCCCTTCTTACCTGTGAGCATGATGCCACACCTATAGGATAGGTGCAGTACCATAATGGCGACTGAACCTCCGGGGGCCAAATTCCTCCCCTGTTAAACACAGCACATACGCGGGCTGTAAGAAACGTACAGAGGTGTTAATCAGGACATATACAATAATTTTTTTTTCTTTGCATAATTAACAGTAAATAACTTTACTATTAAGGAAGGCACATGACTTGAATGTTTCAAAGTATCAAAAGTACAAAAATACTAAAAACTGTAAACAGTGTAAACCATACAACAGCTTTCTGCAAGGACGCCAATGCAGTGCGTCACGTCACAGCATTCAAGTACAATGATGGGTTACTGCCCCAAAGCACTTTTCAGCTTCGTCCCTGGGCGTGGCTACAGGGCACAAAGATCACAGTTGACATTTTTCTTCAGCCATGCTGACGGTTTTTGAGGGCTGTGAAGTGCAAACGGTTTGATTAAAGTCCAACTGGATCCAAGGGTTGCACCTTAGTGTTCTGGTCTGAAAACCTACAGAAAAGTACCTTAAGAGGCGCTACTATTTACAGGTAAGAGTCCTGGCCACCACATAGTCCTGTGGCCCAATTACCTGTAATTAACTTAAGGTTACTAAGTGCTATGACCTGGCCAGGCTTTCTATTAACTTACACATTATACTATCTAAGACTGGCCAGCCAACTTTCCAAGAACAGTTCACATTATTATCAGGTTAACGTAAACATCACACAATATAATAACTGGTTATAACAGGCACAACGGTGCAACACTTCAGCAGTAGTTTAAACAGTTCAAACAGTCATTTACTTACTCCCTTGGCCAGAGGAGGTATGAGGAACTTGGCATCCCACATTTATGAAACAATAGGGGGCACTCGCAAACATCTCTCCTCTTATTTCAGGTGTTAGTGGCATCACCCCGAGCTCCTCCATAAAGTGAAGAATCCGTCACCTATCCGGTGTGAGCGAGGGTTAATTTTCTACTGGATGGACTGCTTTGATTTCGTAGGCTGTGGGTCTTCTGCTGGTTTCATCACGTCCAGTTACGGTAGGCGGGGATGGTGTCGGGGACACTCACCACTGACTGGACCCAGGTTACATTAATCATGTAACACCCTCTTTGCCTGAAGTGGCAGGTGTACTCAACCAAATCCCTTCAGTAAAGTTCACGGTCTGCGGCACCATGAGGCAGATACCACTCCACATCCCTCTGATTCACAAATATCTCAGAGAGAAGCCTCGGTTCTTTTATAAAACCGAAAACTTTATACAGATCCAAGGTCACCACCAATCCCATTCTCCGGACCTGAGGCTCCCCTTTAACTGCTCTTCTTGCCTCTGGCTTCTCTTTGTGTGTTTGGTCTTGCATCGCTCTGTAGCGGACCTGGCGTGCCTTCTCCTTGGCCGCTGCATCTGCCTGTCGTGCAGCCTGCCATTTTTTATAAAAGTGATCAGATCCAGGGATGGTGTATAGACAGTCCGCGCTGCTTTAAATAATCAGTCACAAGTCTTTAGGTAAAAGACCCCCCTTCTTTCTTTCCACCTATGCGTTTCAGTGCCACTCCGGGCACCGTCATCAGAGGCCCTGATGACGGTGCCCGGAGTGGCACTGAAACGCATAGGTGGAAAGAAAGAAGGGGGTCTTTTACCTAAAGACTTGTGACTGATTATTTAAAGCAGCGCGGAATGTCTATACACCATCCCTGGATCTGATCATCTTTACACGTGCTACGTGGCGGTGGAGGTCCTGCAGCAGCTTATAAACTACATGCAATAAAAAACTAGTTGTGGGTGCACACAACTAGACCAGGTGAGTGCACCTCTTTTTGATCTGAGTGTGGAATCAGTGTCATATTGATAGGGCACTATTGCGCCTCGCTTGTCTCCTTTATCTTTTTCTATTTTTTATAAAAGGTCTCCTCCAAGATCATGTCAGGCTTATCTCTGGACTCTTCCAGTACCTTTCCTGGACCAACCATTAACCACTCCGAGTTTGGGTCTCATGGGAACCCAATAAGATTGGCCCTGTCCATACCAATCGGAAGAATAGGGCTTTGGCCTTTAACTCTCATGCCCCATCTTTCCAGATGGGCTCTAGCGGGGTCGGGAGTTTGTCCCTGGGGAGCATTCCACCCGTCTTGTCCAACCCATAACGGTAAGGCACTTTTCAGGGGCAATGGAAGAACTCCGGTGGGGTCTCTAGGGGGCCCACCAGGTCAAGGGCGGTACTCAGATCAGTCACAGTACCTTCATCCAGCCATACCGGTTTGATCAGCTCCTCGGTGCTCTCCACCGTGGGCACTGCCATCTCCTGTAGCCGTGTTGCTTCTCGCTTATAATACCACTCCGCAAGCTGTGAGACTTGAATCCTCGTGAACTGCTGCTCCAGCTCTTCCACCTCCAGGATCAAGAGACAGGGTGCCACCGGCTTAGGTCGGAACAAGCCTCGCTCCATCCAGAGGCCACCGGGCACTGCAGTTGCTGGAGTATCAGCCACATCATTGCATTTTCCTCTGACATGGCACTCCCTTGCCTACATATGCGGACTTCTCTAATGGCATTGTACTTCTTCCAGGTGTAGGCACAAACTTCTTCTTCTGCCTATGTGTGTTGTAGCCCCCACCTTTTTGGAGGTGGAGCTTGCTCTCTGCTAGGGCTTTCATTGCAGGGGGTGGTGCATCCTGGTTGACGGACAAACCAACCTGCATTAGAGTCCATACAGGGGGGCTGGATGCAATTTTGGCACCACTGGCAGGCTCTTCCCACGATGGGAGGACACAACACTCCCCTAGCCCAGCTCATGGCTTTGTAGCATGGCAGCCGCCATTAAACAGTTCAATAACACACAGTCTTTAGCACACAGGACCCTGGTTAATGGGGTTTCTAGATCCTGTTTGTGACACCAAAAGTCGCAGTCGCCAGGCTGGGGCACTCAACCATCTGGGTTCTGTCTGATGGATGACACAGTGCTGGTCCTGGAGGTCGTGGCCGTACCGTACATGTTAAAGGGGGATTTAACACTAGGACTACCTGACTTTTCACCCCCCCTAGAACTACTGAATGGAGTCATTTTGACTTCTAGCTTGTTTTCGCTGATTTTTAGAGTTTCATTTGTGGTTTTTAATAATAATTATATTTTTCTTATGTGTTTTTATTATGAGATCCGACAGTAGTGCTTTGGAATGTTTTTTTCTGATTTTCATATTTTTCTACAGGAAATAACAAAGGTAAACTAAGTAAAACAATAATAAGCCGGAATTCAGAAAAAAGTAGTCATAGAAGAGACATAAAAATTGCGAGGAGTAAAAATGACTCCATTGGTAGTTCTAGTGTTAAAGGGGAAAAGCTTGTTGTGACGCCATATGAGGTTTCTGCCTAACCACTATTCAAGGGTGCTATTAGTATCATACTGAAAAATGACTTGACAGAGTCCCTGTGACGACCATCCACCGTGAGGCCGAGCTGCTGGTAGGCAGCACCCCGAGAAACCCCGAGACCCTTAACCCCTATACAGGGATCTGGAATTACAGCGGAGCCCAGGGGGTAGCTGCCTATATGAGCAACAGAGTCGGGGTGGTCGCCAGGGGAAAATCAAGACCCGAAAAACGAAGTCAGAAGTCCGAGTCAAAACCGAGAGGGCAGCGAAGGTACAAAATCGTCAGGCAGTAGCAGAGTCAAAAATCCAGGCAAAGGTCAAGGGCAAAAACCAAGAGGGCAGCTGAGGTACAAAATCAATAGGCAGAGGCAGAGTCAGAAATCCAGGCAAGGTCAGACACGAAACTAAACACACACTATCACTGGGGAACCAAAACTATATCTGGCGGCCTGCAAGCCAGGCTCCAATGTACTTGAAGGGTACGGCTACCTCCCATAGGCTGGAGCTCACAACCTGATGACCTCATCCGGACCGCCCCTAGATCCAGGCCAGATGGAGATGCACGACTGGCTCCACCCACGCCACCTCTGACAGAAGAACGCAGGCTGCGCCTAACGAACACCTCTGCAGGGCCCTTTCCTCTGCGACCAACACCACCCAGAGGGGAAACACAGCGGCGCTCAGCGACAGAGGCAGATGTCGCGGGAGCAGTTCCATATGAGGACAAGGCCCTCCTATCACCGGCGCCACCAGCCGAAGGAATCCGGCTCCTCCCAGCGGCCGAGGCAGGAACACCAGCCACCGAGTCCAATGGCGATGTGACAGTCCCTTTAATAAGAGCAATACAGGTTTCTTTCCTCTCTTGCTGTTCCATACAGATGGTTCTTGTGTACATGGGCCTCAATTTAAATGTAGTAAATTTTATACATAGTTTTTTTCCCAAGTCTTGCCACAATATCTCTATGAAGATCAACTTTGACATAGTACATTTAGACTTCTATGTGCTTCAGGACATTTTCTTCCTCAATATTCTTATTATGCTTCAACCTAAGAACATGCAAGTGAACATTTTGTAAAGAATTTTACAGTTTAGAGCAGAAGTCTTAGTTAAAACATATAGCATGTTGCTAAGATTGTGAAGCTGCAAAGCATCCCTTCATCATCACGCTATTACCGTCATAATACACTGATGTTCTGGTGTCTTGAGGTTCTTTGTGTAAAATGTTATATTTGATTTCTGTCAAAAATAATGGCTTCTGTGTTGTCCATCATTTTTTCTTCTTTTGACTCAATTGCCCATAGAATGTTATAGAAATGGATTTTCATTTGTATTCATTTACTACTTTTTCCTTTCTACTACTCTACCATTTTACCACTGGTTGCTGAGCAACAATGCCCTCGTCAAATGAATTTTGCTTGCAATGGAAGTGATTCTGATGAGCTGTAATAATTTTGAAGTTGTTATCCGTGGCATTTCCTGTATATATCAGTGTAGAGTCACCAAGTGGATAGGAATTTCCTTAGTAAATGTAGATGTATGAAGCTTCCATATAACTGGAACGTCAACCTGCCCGCCATACAATGTAAAGAATTTCAAGGCTGAACATTTAAGAATAACAAATCTTATAATTGAGCAGTCAATTAAAAATACTCAAATTGCTTCCAAAAACAACCTTTTAAAGGGAGTCACTGTGTTATAAAAATACTGAATGGCTGTCTGTTTTTTGTAAATCAAAGAAGGCTTGTTCTGGGCTTCAGAAAGGGATATTTGCTGGTGTCTCACAAGTTTGGAAAAAAAAATTAAAAAATACCTTTTAGTAAGAACACAACAAGTGTCATGGAAAAATCCAGTCTAGAACCAGAGATTGGGTTGCAGTGGAAATGTTTTTGGTAATCTTTTCATCATATTTTTCTGCTTTCCTATACTATCATGGCTCTTTGGTAACTAGAATTTTTATTTTAGGCTAGGGTCACACTTGAGGGTTGGATGCGATTTTCCATGCGATTTTCCCACTTGGATTGTGTGAAAATCGCATCCATAGGATATAATGGCAAAAACGCATGCCTCAATGCCAAAAACGCATGGCTAAAGTGCCATGCGATTTTGGCTGCGTTTCTGGCTCAGCACCAATTTTGGTGCTTTTTCAAAAACGCATGCATTTTTGTAACGTTGGGCCCTATGGGAAATGTATGCAAAAACGCATGACACTAAATGGTAGCATACGTTTTTGCATGCATTTTCGCATGCGTTTCTTAAGGCTTCTTCAGAGCTAAAAGCAAAAACGCAGCCCAAAAACGCAGGCTGCCAAAAGCAACCTTAAAAAACGCATGCAAGTGTGACCCTAGCCTTACTTTGACTTTATTTTTCAAAGTAGCCAAATAAGGCTATTTTTAAGGTTGTTCCTGACAGCCAGCGATTTTGGGCTGCATTTTTGCAGTTAGGTCAGGAGCAGCCTTAAAAAACGCATGCGAAAACGCATGCAAAAACACATGATACCATTTTGTGCCATGCGTTTTCACAAGCGTGATCCATAGGGCCCCATGTTACAAAAACGCATGAGTTTTTGAAAAAGCACCAAAAAACGTCTCAAGAGATGTTTTTTGGTGCTGAGACAAAAAAGCAGCCAAAAAACGCAGCCAAAAAACGCATGGCACTTTAGCCATGCGTTTTTGGCACTGGGGCAAGCGTTTTTTGTATTGGGGTCTATGGATGCTATTTTGCAATCAATTTTCACACAATCTAAGTGTGAAAATCGCATGGAAAATCGCATACAGCCCTCAAGTGTGACCCTAGCCTAAGGCTGGTTTCACACTGCCATTATTTGGCATCAGTATGAATTTGGATGAAACTGGATGCATCAGCAATGTGGTCGCAGGCACTTGCGAGTTCATCCAGTTCTTCCCTTCTGCCCCTGATCCGGGTCTCACCGTTTTTTTGCACGGAGACCAAAAATGCATTTGTTGCGAATTTGATCTCCGTGACAAAAAAATGGGGACACTCAGATCAGGGGCAATCTGGGTTGAATTAAATGTGTCCCTATGTAACACACATCAGGCGTATTTTTAGTCTGCGCATACCCAGAGCGCAGTTCTAAATGACACGCCATCTGGATCTGGTGGAAATAGGTACATAACTGGATTCAAGAGCATACTCCCGCACCGGTATTGTCACTGATCCGTGAGACAGATCAGTGATAATACAGGTGTGGGAGCATCCAGTTTGTCAATTTCGGGGGTTCCTGGGGATCGCCCCTGATTAACAAAAATGGAAGTGTTAAACCAGCCACAGATATTTTTCACTTTAATTTTTGAGGTTGCCAAAAAACAGTAATATATATATATATATATATATATATATATATATACACACCAAAATTAATAAAAGAAGGCAGCACTCCAACTACATAGTGACGAAAACTTGTGGCTTAAGGGCCCCTTTACATGCCACCACTGAAAGGTAGCAACTGCCTGGCACTGGGGATATTTAAGCCTGTTGCCATGAAATTGCTACGAAATGGCGGCGTGTAAATAGGGAAATTCCTTCCTGTGTCCCGACACATAAAGGAATTTCCCTATTTACACGCCGCCATTTCGTAGCAATTTCATGGCAACAGGCATAAGTATCCCCAATGCCAGGCAGTTGCTACCTTTCAGTGGTGGCGTGTAAAGGGGCCCTTAAAGGTACCTTTACACGCCTCCACTGAAAGGTAGCAACTGCCTGGCATTGGGAATAGTTATGCCTGTTGCTATGAAATTGCTGCGAAATGGCGGCGTGTAAATAGGGTAATTCCTCCCTTTGTCCTGCAGTTGACTCAGATACCTGTTGCTGAGCCGTGCTCAGAAACCGAAGGCAACACAAAGGCACAATTACCATGGTAGTGGCTTCTAAACGGGGCACAGGCATGGATGTTGCGTCCCCTAGTGACGTGCCACAGCGTCATGGATACCACGCCCCATCAGCGATCATTGGTGGGGGCTACTGTGTTACCATTGGCTGTCCCTGCACAGGGTGCCATATTTAAAGAGCTGACCATTCACAATACTCAATTGCAATGGCGTCATGTATTAGCCAGCCTTCCTGCGCAGGCTGGCCAATCATGATGCTATTGCGTTGTCCAATCAGCGTACGAGAGTCACGGAATACACAACTCTGTCACGCCTACGTACTTACGGCGCAAAATATGTACGCCCATATTCCTTTGTGGTAGTGGCGTGTAAAGCAGGGAAGGTATTCAACAGGAACTAAGCTGCAGGAACTGTCGGCACTTCCGGGGAACACAGATACCTTCAGTGGAGCACGCAATGGTGGCGTGTATATGCGGCATTAGCGATCGGTATCCACCGTTAAAAACGTGCGCAGTGCGCGTGCACGTGCGGTGGATACCTGTTGCTAGCAACAGTGAAGGCGTGTAAAGGTACCTTTACTGATCCATACGTTGTGGCAGAACATATGGATCAGTAAAAGCCACAAGTTTTCATTATTATCTTGTTGGAGTGCTGCCTGCTTTTATTCATTTTGGTATCTATGATGTGTGGACATTACCTTTGTAGGTTGTTTCACCCAGTTTTGCTTGGTTCTACTGCCAGATTATCATTTTATATACAGTTCTGGCCAAAAGTATTGACACCCCTGCAATTCTGTCAGATAATACTCAGTTTCTTCCTGAAAATGATTGCAATCACAAATTCTTTGGTATTATTATCGTCATTTAATTTGTCTTAAATGAAAAAACACCAAAGAGAATGAAGCAAAAAGCAAAACATTGATCATTTCACACAAAACTCCAAAAATGGACCAGACAAAAGTATTGGCACCCTCAGCCTATTTCTTGGTTATACAACCTTTAGCCAAAATAACTGCGATCAACCGCTTCCGGTAACCAGCAATGAGTTTCTTACAATGCTCTACGGGAATTTTAGACCATTCTTCTTTGGCAAACTGCTCCAGGTCCCTGATATTTGAAGGGTGCCTTCTCCAAACTGCCATTTTTAGATCTCTCCACAGGTGTTCTATGGGATTCAGGTCTGGACTCATTGCTGGCCACCTTAGAAGTCTCCAGTGCTTTCTCTCAAACCATTTTCTAGTGCTTTTTGAAGTGTGTTTTGGGTCATTGTCCTGCTGGAAGACCCATGACCTCTGAGGCAGACCCAGCTTTCTCACACTGGGCCCTACATTATGCTGCAAAACTTGTTGGTAGTCTTCAGACTTCATAATGCCATGCCCACGGCCAAACAGTCTAGTGCCAGAGGCAGCAAAGCAACCCCAAAACATCAGGGAACCTCCGCCATGTTTGACTGTAGGGACCATGTTCTTTTCTTTGAATGCCTCTTTTTTTCTCCTGTAAACTCTATGCTGATGCCTTTGCTTTGCCCAAAAAGCTCTACTTTTGTCTCATCTGACCAGAGAACATTCTATCAAAATGTTTTAGGCTTTCTCAGGTAAGTTTTGGCAAACTCCAGCCTGGCTTTTTTATGTCTCGGGGAAAGAAGTGGGGTCTTCCTGGGTCTCCTACCATACAGTCCCTTTTCATTCAGACACTGTTGTACCCTTGGACTGCAGGGCAGCTTGAACTTGTCTGGATGCTAGTCGAGGTTCTTAATCCACCATCCGCACAATCTTGTGTTGAAATCTCTTGTCAATTTTTCTTTTCCGTCCACATCTAGGGAGGTTAGCCACAGTGCCATGGGCTTTAAACTTCTTGATGACACTGCGCATGGTAGACACAGGAACATTCAGGTCTTTGGAGATGGACTTGTAGCCTTGAGATTGCTCATGCTTCCTCACAATTTAGTTCCTCAAGTCCTCAGACAGTTCTTTGGTCTTCTTTCTTTTCTCCATGCTCAATGTGGTACACACAAGGACACAGGACAGAGGTTGAGTCAACTTTAATCCATGTCAACTGGCTGCAAGTGTAATTTAGTTATTGCCAACACCTGTTAGGTGCCACAGGTAAGTTACAGGTGCTGTTAATTACACAAATTAGAGAAGCATCACATGATTTTCTAACAGTGCCAATACTTTTGTCCACCCCCTTTTTTATGTTTGGTGTGGAACTATATCCAATTTGGCTTTAGGACAATTCTTTTTGTGTTTTTTTTTCATTGAAGACAAATTAATTGAAGATAACAATACCAAAGAATTTGTGATTGCAATCATTTTCAGGAAGCAACTGAGTATTATCTGACAGAATTTCAGGGGTGTCAATACTTTTGGCCAACATTGTATATCACGAGTGAGATTTCTATTACACACATAAAGAATAAAAACACTCCGCAGAAATGAAAGTGGCCTGGATAGAGATGAGGCACGTATTAGGATCCGATGATCCCTGGGACATGCAGCCGGGCTCGTAGAAGGTTACCCTAGAGCCTGATAGCTGATAGAGCCCGCAGGTGTGTATGCCCCCATTGAGAAAGGGGAAATACAGAAAAGATAGGGATAGGACCCTTTTTTGTGCCCTCCAGTACAAGAACCCCTTTTATATATAATAAGCACAATAAGCACTTTATATATCTCTCATAAAAGATTTGGTAACCTCATTGAGCTTTGTACTTCATAGCCCGGTGTATCCAATCATGAGAACAGCTATTTCAGGTGTCCACTTGCAAGTTGTTCTCCTAGTTGCATCTTCTCTGAGGAGTGGCATCATGGGCTCCTCAAAACAGCTCTCAAATGATCTGAAAAAAAAAGATTGTTCAACATAGTTGTTCAGGGGAAGGATACAAAAGTTGTCTCAGAAATTTAACCTGTCAGTTTCCACTGTGAGGAACATAGTAAGGAAATGGAAGACCACAGGGACAGTTCTTGTAAAGGACAGAAGTGGCAGGCCAACAAAAATATCAGAAAGGCAGAGAAGAAGAATGGTGAGAACAGTCAAGAACAATCCACAGACCACCTCCAAAGACCTGCAGCATCATCTTTCTGCAGATGGTGTCACTGTGCATCGGTCAACAATACAGCGCACACTGTACAAGGAGAAGCTGTATGGGAGAGTGATGGGAAAGAAGCCGTTTCTGCATGCACGCCACAAACAGCCGCCTGAGGTAAGCAAAAGCACATTTGGACAAGCCAGTTTCATTTTGGAAGAAGGCCCTGTGGACTGATGAAACAAAGATTGAGTTGTTTGGTCATACAACAAGGCGTTATGCATGGCGCCACAAAAACACAGCATTGCAAGAAAAACACTTGCTACCCAGTGTCAAATTTGGGGGAGGGTCCATCATGCTATAGGGCTGTGTGGCCAATGACGGCACCGGGAATCTTGTTAAAGTTGAGGGTCGCATGGATTCCACTCAGTATCAGTAGATTCTTGAGAATAATGTTCAAAAATCAGTGTCAAAGTTGAAGTTACACCGGGGATGGATCTTTCAGCAAAACAATGATCCAAAACACCGCTCCAAATCTACTCAGGCATTCATGCAGAGGAACAATTACAATGTTCTGAAATGGCCATCCTAGTCTCCAGACCTGAATATCATTGAACATCTGTGGGATGTTTTGAAGCGGGCTGTCCATGCTCGGCGACCATCAAACTTAACTGAACTGGAATTGTTTTGTAAAGAGGAATGGTCAAAAATACCTTCATCCAGGATCCAGGAACTCATTAACAGCTACAGGAAGCGACTAGAGGCTGTTATTTTTGGAAAAGGTGGATCTACTTAATATGAATGTCACTTTTCTGTTGAGGTGCCCATACTTTTGCACCTGTCAATTTTTGAAATAATGCATACTAGCTGTACTACCCGGCTACGCCCGGGTTAATAAATAACTGCTGTTGGCTATAACAAAATAGAATTTGAATATGTCATATTAATGACCTGTAGGAAAATAGAAGCTGAGCTGTGATTGGTTGCTATAGGTAGCCTGATAAATCTCCAGCCAACAGTAAACCCTCCCCCCGGCCGGGCAGTATATGATACCTCACACATACACATAATAGACAGCTCATGTGACTGACATCTGCCTTAATTCCCTATATGGCACATGTGTTGCACATTGGCTGTTTTTAATTAGATGTTTATTTTTGGAAATTAAAGATAGCACACGTATGAGGCGAGTTGTGTGAGGCGATTTGTGCACATCTGTGTCTGTCTGTGTGGTTTGTGTGTCCCTGGGGGTGTGTGTGTCCCTGTGGGGTGAGTACATGTGTCCCTATAGGGTGTGTATGTGTGTGTGTCCCTGTGGGGAGGGTCTGTGTGGTGTGTGTGTCTCTGTGTTGTGTGTGTCTCTTTGTGGTGTTCGTGGGTCCCTGTGGGGTGAGTGCATGTGTCCCTATAGGGTGTGTATGTGTGTCCCTGTGGGGGGGTCTGTGTGGTGTGTGTGTATGTGTCTGTGTTGTGTGTGTCTCTTTGTGGTGTGTGTGTGTCTCTATGGGGTGAGTACATGTGTCCCTATAGGGTGTGTGTGTGTCCCTGTGGGGGGGGGTCTGTGTGGTGTGTGTGTCTCTGTGTTGTGTGTGTCTCTTTTTGGTGTGTGTGTGTCCCTGTGGGATGAATGCATGTGTTGCTATAGGGTGTGTGTGTGTGTCTTTGTGGTGTGTGTGTTCGGGTGCGTAGTGAGTATCCAATGTTGGGGCTGCACCTTAGCGACTATGCACTTGCTGTTACTCTTTGTGTGCGTGTGGTGTGTATATATGTCCCCGTGCGTGGTGAATATCCCATGTTGGGCCCCCACCTTAGTGACAATATGCTGGTATATGCTGTTAGTCTTTGGCGCTGTCATTAAGCCCCTCTCATTCACAACTGTCGACTGGTAACTGTCACATTTTCCCCATTATGTAGATAGGGGCAAAATAGTTTGGTGAATTGGAACGCGCGGGGTTAAAATTTCACCTCACAACATAGCCTATGATACTGTCGGGGTCCAGACGTGTGACTGTGCAAAATTTTATGGCTGTAGCTGGCAGCTGTCAATTTTCCTCCAACACTTTTCCATTCACTTTTTCCCCATTATGTAGATAGGGCCAAAATTGTTTGGTGAACCGGAATGCGCAGGGTTAAAATTTTGCCTCACAACATAGCCTATGACGCTCCCGGGGTCCAGATGTGTGACTGTGCAAAATTTTGTGGCTGTAGTTGAGACGGTGTAGATGCCTATCCCGGATATACACACACACATTCAGCTTTATATATTAGATTTCCCGTTTTCGTGTTAGTACAATAAACCTCATTTCAATCATGAAATATTACTGTGTCCATCAGTTATTACATATATCACACTGAAATAGCTGTTGCAAAAAAACAATTTTTAAACAAAAAATAAAAGAGTAAGATTAAGAGGGGTGCCCAAACTTTTTCATATGAATGTATATATAACAAAATGGAAAAGTAAGGAGTTTCAACTTTTTTCACCCTTTGATTTATTTTCATTAAAGTACATGAACAGAAATGAAAGTGATCAGATGCTTTCTATGCCGCTGTAGTTTGACATATGCATTTACATCACAATCTCTTTGAGCTGGACATGGATCAGAAGCTCAGATACACATCTGTGGGATGACAAAGCCATTTCTATGTAATACTGGAGCTAATCTATTTGCACACAATGCTGCTTTGTTCCAGTTTGTATAGCTTTTCTATTTGGGATGTATAATACATTATGCACTAGTAGGTTTGTGGGTTTTAGATGTTTTTTGATGCTGATAAGTCTTCTTTTATATTGCATTTGTTACAGTTCTGTTTACCAGTTAATGCTTACAGAGCAATGTTTATTTGTAGATCTTTAGGAAACACGTCACAATTACAAAGGCATTTAACAGTCGACAGAACAGTACAGTTACCATATGAAATCCAGATGTGATATATAGACAAATCTATTCAAAGAGGAAATTGGATCAATAGGAAGAGCACAGCTTCAAAGAGCACTCATCACTATTAAAGGAGTATGAAAATAGGGCCATCAGTATAGAGCTATACCAGTGGGTACAATTACACCCACTAAAAAAACACTTCCTAGTTCTGTGAAATCACAGCCGGGATTACATGTCAGTGTCTGTGATTCATTGAGAAGAATCATGGGGATTGGCGCCTATTTATCCATTCTTTTGTTCTTACGAAACATAAAAATTGCAAAAGAAGTCTTGCTTTTCTTTCCAATAAAAAAGGAGAAATAGAGATTGTATGTGCATTTTTAATAACTAAAGAGATTATTATTATTATTTATTTATAGACCACCATTGAATCCATGGTGCTGTACATGAGAGAGGGTTACATACAAGTAAGTTAAAAATACAATAAATAAGCTAACAGTGATAGACTGATACAGGGGGGAGAGAAGACCCTGCCCTTGTAGGCTTACATTCTATAGGGCAGTGGGGAGAGGAACAGTAGGTTGGGTCTGCTCTGGTGGTGGAGTGGCGGGTCCAATGGTGGTGGACCGCCAGGTCCAGTAGTGGTGGAGCACTGGGTCCAGTGGTGGTGAGGTGGCACTGTGGTCATTGCAGGCTGTAGGCTGTTCTGAAGAGATGGGTTTTCAGGTTCCGGTTAAAGATTCCGAGTGTAGGGGACAGTTGGACGTTTTGTGGTGTAGAATTCCAGAGGATGGGGGATGCTTTTGCGAAGTCTTGAAGGCGGTTAGATGAGGAACGTACAAGTGTGGAGGAAAGGAGGAGGTCTTGTGAGGATCGAAGATTATGAGTTGGATGATATCAGGAGATTAGTTCACAGATATATGGGGAGGACGGATTGTGTATGGCTTTGCAAGTCAATGTTAGTAGTTTGAATTGGGTATGCTGGTGAATTGGGAGCCAGTGGAGGGATTTGCAGAGGGGAGAAGTGGAGGAATAGCGAGGAGAGAGGTGGATTAGTTGGGCAGCAGATTTAAGGACAGATTGGGGAGGTGCAAGAGTGTTAGCGGGGAGGCCACAGAGGAGGAGGTTGCAGTAGTCAAGATGGGAGATTATGAGGGCATACACTAGTAGTTTAGTAGACTGAGCGTTGAGGAAGGGATGGATTCTGGAAATATTTTTGAGTTGGAGGTGGCAGGAGGTGGAAAGGGCTTGGATATGTGGTTTGAAAGACAGGGTGGAGTCAATGGTTACGTCGAGGCAGCGGACTTCAGGTACAGGGCAAAGTGTGATGTCATTTATTGTGATAAATATATCTGGTAAGGAAGGTGTGTGAGATGGAGGAAAGAGATGAGTTCGGTTTTGTCTACATTGAGTTTTAGGAAAAGAGAGGAGAAGAAGGAGGATATGCTGATAGACACTCTGGGATTCTGGTCAGAAGAGAGGTGACATCTGGGTGATAGATCTGAGTGTCATCAGCGTACAGGTGATACTGGTAGCCATGGGACTTTATGAGTTGTCCCAGACCAAGGGTATAGATTAAAAAAAGAAGGAGCCCCAGGACAGAGCCTTAAGGGACCCCAACAGAGAGGGCATGGGGCGAGGAAGTTGTATAGGAGTGGGAGATGCTAGATGTGCAGTTGGAAAGGTAGGAGAAGATCCAGGAGAGGGCAAGGTCAGTGATACCAATGAAAGAGAGGATCTGTAATTGGAGACAGTGGTCAACTGTGTCAAATGCAAAGGACAGATCTAGAAGGAGGAGGATGGAGAGAAATGTCTGTTATCTTTGGCCGTGAGTAAGCCGTTAGTAATTTTGGTCAGGGCAGTTTCAGTGGAGTGGTGGGGGCAAAAGCCAGATTAAAGGTTGTCAAAGAGAGAGTTAGATGAGAGTACAGTGTGGACATGGTTTTCGAGAAGTTTGCAAGCGAACGGGAGCAGGGATATGGGCCGGTAGCTGGATGATGAGGTGGGGTCTAGAGATGGCTTCTTTATGATAGGTGTAATTGTTGCATGTTTGAAAGCAGAAGGAAAGGTACCAGAAGTTAGTGATAGGATGAACAGGTGGGTTAGGGCTTGGATAAGTGTGGTGGTGAGGTTGGGGAGGAAGTGGGATGGGATGGGGTCCAGTGCACAAGTGGTGAGGTGCGATCTGGAGAGGAGGTGTGCAAGTTCTCCTTCAGTGATGGAGGGGAGGAGAGTTAGTGGGGGAGGGGAGTGGTCTGGTATACATGGAAGTTGTGTAGGTTGGGCAGCAAAGACTTGTCTGATCTGATCAATCTTGCTAGTAATAGGAGGTGGCAGTGGGGGGCGGAGGAGGGAGTAAATGTGTTGAATAACTGCCTGGGGTTGTGGGACAAAAAAGATAATAGGGTAATGAAGTAATTCTGTTTAGTGGTTGTGAGTGCTGACTTGAATTTGAGAATTGCTTGTTTGAATGCTGTGTAGTCTTCTTGTGAGTGTGTTTTCTTCCAGTAACCCTAGACGCTCACTGCAGCTTTTTAGTGTTGTCTGTGAGCCAGGGTTGTCTGTTGATTTGTCGTGTTCTGCCATGAACGAGAGGGGCAACTTCATCAATAGCTGATGTGAGTGTAGAGTTGTAGAAAGGTCTGGCATTATCTGTGTCGTGGAGTGAGGATATGGATGATAGTGGTAAAATGGTGTTTACAGAGTGTGTGAGCGTCAAAATGTTTGAGGTTTCTGCGAGGGTGTGCAAGTTGGTGGACATGGGGGGTAGGTGAGGAGGACAAGGTTGAGAAAGTGAGTAGATGTGGTCAGAGAGGGGAAGAAGGGAGGTTGTGGGTTTAGTTAGGGAGCAGAGGAGGGTGAAGATGAGGTCTAGTGTATGTCCATCTGTGTGGGTAGTTGTGGAGGACCATTGAGTGAGGCCAAAGGATGAGGCAAGTGAAAGGCGTTTGGAGGCTGATGACTGGTGGGTGTCAATGGGGATGTTGAAGTCACCTATTATGAGGGTGGGAATGTCAGCAGAGAGAAAGTATAGAAGCCAGATGGAGAATTGGTCTATGTAGGCAGTGGTCGGGCGTGGGGGGTCAATAAATGAACCTGACAGCCCCGGACCGGATCAGCACACAGAACCGGAGGGCCAAATGTGCCCTCCGGTCCAGTGTGCAGCCGGACGCAGCTACAGCTGCTGATGAATAACAGCGGTGTGCAGCCACCGGTGTCCGGTTCCTGGATCCTCCTGGACCGGGGCAATCTGGCCCATAGTAGGGAGCACCGGATTGCCCCGGTTCCGGGAGGATCCGGTGGAATCCGGGAGAATCTGGGATACGGCAATTTGGAGAGATTTTTCTCCCCGGACAACGTGCAAACAACGTTTTTGTGTCCGGTTAGAAAAATCTGAATTCTCCCGGATTCTTCCGGAGAGATGGAAACCGGATGGCAGAGAGCTGCCATCTGGCTCCATCCGGCCCCATAAGAAACTATGGGGACAAAATCCGGTCGGGGCTGTCTGGTTTACACTGGACAGCCCGGGACCAGACGCTGCCATAGTGGGAAGCCAGCCTAGTGGGAAAGCAAAGTATTAGAGACATCAGTAGATAGGTGTAGCTGGTACCTTCTGGTTTCTTCTGGTATATTTCAGGAATATTTCTACAGCGCACTTCTTGAAATCCCACTTTGTGAAATCACACACAGGCCAATGCCATAGGCCTTCCGCAAGTAATTTATAACTCTAATGGTACCTTTACACGCCACCACCAAAAGGTAGAAACCGCCAGGTATCGCACGTGCACGCGCGCGTTTCAACGGTTCCTAACGGTGCCTGATGCCGCAATTACACGCCGCCATGAGGTGCTCCACAAAAGGTATTTTCATTCCCCGGAAGTGCAGACGGGTGCCGCGGGTTACCTTCTGTGGAGCACCTTCCCTGAATTACACGCCGCTACCACAAGGAAATATGGGCGGACCTGGGGCAGCAGGGACAACACATAGGCGTGCCAGAGTTGTGGATTACGAGACGCTCGTACGGTGATTAGACAATGCAATAGCATCATGATTGGCCAGCCAGCGCGGGAAGGCTGGCTAATACATGACGTTATTGCAAATGTGGAGTGTGAGTGGTCAGCTCACTGAATATGGCGCCCTGTGCAGGGATAGCCAATGGTTACACAGTCGCCCCGACCAATGAAAGCTGATGGGGTGTGGTATACATGACGCTGTGGCACGCCCCAGGGAATTCACTAGGGCATGCAAATACCTTGCCTTTGCCCCGATTACACCTCGCCACCATAGGGATTATACCTGCTTGTTTTTAAGCACGGCGGAAACACAGGTATCCAATGGAACAGGAAGAAACTTCCTGAATTACACGCCGCCACTTCGTGGTCTTTTGAAGGAAAAAGGAACAATTCTGTCCGATACCTGGCGGTTTCTACCTTTCGGTGGCAGCGTGTAAAGGTACCATTAGGGTATGTGCCTACAGGACTTTTTTAAGCAGTCCTGAACGCAGCAAAACCTGTACTGGTTTCAAGGACCCTAGACTCCTTGCCAGGAGATTTGCTGCATTCAGGTTCCTGGGTTTTTATTGCGTTTTTTGCGTGTTTTTTGAGTGTTTTTACTGCATTTTTGCTGCATTTTTGATGCTGAGTTTTCCTGCATTTCGGCATTAATTGCAGCAAAAATGCAGAAAGAATAGAACATGTCAATTCTCTCCCATCCACAGGAAAATCGGAGGGATTTGACAGTTCTTGACACTTGCAAAACCAATGTGTGGGCACAGTGTTTCTGTGAAACACATTGGTTTTGCTGGGAATCCCAACCGCAGGAACAAATTAGCATACATTACCATAAAACCAATGGTAAACTGCATGCAGAAACCGCAGCAAAAACGCAGCAAAAACATCCTGTGGGCACATACCCTTAGGGTGTGCAAAGAATGAACCAGGTAAGTAGGAGGGAGGGTTCAGAGGAGGGAGTCAGGAAACAACACTCCAAGGGAGAATCAACAGTTTGCTGGTAATATAAACATTTGGGGGCAAATCAGCAGGAGGAAGAGACACATGCAGGATGAAAGAATACGGATATATAAGTTATAGATCAGATAGAGGAGTATTGGATGGAGGAATATGACATACCATAACAGACATATGCAAGGAGTAAATGCGGTGCAGAGGTATATGCCAGTCCAGACAAAATGCAAGGCACATAGAAGAGATTAGATGCAGGAGGGATTAGATGCATCAGGGACCAGATGTGTACAATGAATTCATACCATAACAGACATATGCAAGGAGTAAATGCAGTGCAGAGGTATATGCCAATCCAGGCAAAATGCAAGGCACATAGAAGAGATGGGATGCAGGAGGGACCAGATGTGTACAATGAATTCTTACCTGCAAATTAAGAAGATGTATTGTCAGATCAGGACATGATAGCATAAATGTATACCAGATATTACAATTCTGAAATATTTCTGCAGCCCACTTATTGAAAAATCCATACTGTATCGAATTACTGTATTGTTTCTCTGTTTTAATTATTGTACTTTTTTCATTGATTCTCTGCATAGTGTATTGGATTTTTTACATTGATTCTCTACTTAAATTACTTACTTTATTGTATATTCTTTATTGTTACCTATGATTGTTTGTACACAGACCACTGTATTGTAAATTTCTGCGAAATATGTTGGCGCTATATAAATAAAGATTTGTTGTTATTATTATTATTATTATTATTATTATTATTATTATTATGTCTTTTTTAGACACAGTCTAGTGGGGACACCTTGTGGAAGGTTTATGAATAATTTTCAACCAGAATTCTCTTATGAAGTATATCTGAAAGTTTATTAAAATCACTTGCTCAGTGTGGCCCCCACCGGTCAGGACACCACGAGGGGTACTGCACCCAAGCCAGGGTGTGGACCTCCAGTAGTCAGGAGATGGGGGATGGTAGGTGTGTGCTCCTCAATATGCACACAAACAGACAGACTTAGGACCCAGGGGACCCTGCACAAAACCCCAGGGGGAGGTCCCAGTGGAACAACAGGGGTAGAGAAGTGTGATTGGAAAAAGAAGGACAGTTGAGTTAAGAGAATGGTTGGAAGGAGTGAGTTGTTGCAGTTGGGACAGTGAACAGCTAGTGTGCAGAGCTCGGAGAGCAGTGAAGTCGAGTCGAGCGAGGAGGAGAGAGCAGTGAAACTGCCAAGAGGAAAGAACCCTAGGGGCACTGGCGGAGCTGAATTGGCCCGTGCGCCCAAATCCGTAGTTGGTGATACTGCCTGGAGGTGTTGTGGTCAGAACCAGGGACTAGACCTGAACTCGGCACAGGAGTTCAATACCGAAATGCTGAACTGGAGGCTACGAGCTTCATAGGAGCTGTGGCTCACACACCTGACGTATACCCAGAGAAAGTAGCCGGACAAGGGTCCGGGGACAAGGTACCAGCCATCCACTCATACCCGAGGCTGCAGGATCAGGGCTCTGTGTGCAGAGGCACTTCAAGGAGTGCTAAGGAACAGGACCAGTGAAAGGCAGAAGGCAGGCACACCACCAAGGATCTCATACTTGCTACCTCGATCTCCTAAGACTATGCAGGCTGGAGCTTATCCAAGAATGTGTAACATCTTTGACCTGTTGAACTTGAATCTTGCTGAGAGTAAATCTAGGTACAGAATTGCAGAACTGTGTGAGACTATGCTATTTCCGCCGCAACTGGCTGTAAAGGCCATTGAAGAAGGTAATGGTGCCTGAGATAATCCCTGCCTGCCAGAGACTATTAATCATTATTCCCGCTGACATGGGGACCCGCTCTTCCCGTGGGGAGACACTCCATCCAAGCTGCCCATCCATCATCCCCAGAGGTTCTGTAGCAGCGGTGGCTATCCATAGCTGCAAACCAAGGGTGGTGTCACAAACATTTTTCCCTTAAACCACCCTATACCTACATTCTCCCCAAGAACGCGAACGGTTTAACACTGAACCCAGCGTCACAGAAGCCGGGTCTTGACCCCTGTTACTCCCCAGAAGAAGCATTAAGCTCGGTTCCAAGTGTTACACGGCCCTGGGGTGCAACATCTACATTATTATTAAATTTAAATTTTGGTCACACTTTAAGTACCATATTGGAGAACTCTGAATGAAACTATATTAGCAGGGGGGCAACTACAATAGGTGCAGGGGTTGCAATCGCACCCAGGCCCTGGATCCTAGGGGGCCACAAAAGTTCCTTTGGGCTATAGAAATAGACTTATGCTATTAAAGATTTGCAATAATTGAGGGCCCCGTTGGAGCTTTCGCATCAGGGCCCATGAGCTTCAAGTTACGCCACTGTTTATAAGGATTAAAACTTAAAAGGGTGGCGACAACTCCTCTGAGCATTGCAGTCAGCCCTTTAAAAGGTGTTTAGCTATAGTGGGCACAGAGTCCCTTAACAACAAATGGATACAACAGTATTATAAATGACACATTGTAAGCTGCGGAAACTAAACTGATTTTACCCTGGGGAGTCATAGTTTTGAGTTAGCTTCTACCCATTACAAATTGAATAATGCTTAATTTTCCTTTCAGTAATGTTGTAGGTAAAATTGATTACTAGATGCCCCCAAAGTTTAGCTGATCACTGAAAATTTGTTTAATCACCATATCGTAGGTAATTCTATCAAAAAACATTTTCTGGATATTATTTTATTACAAAATAAGAAAAAATTTCAGAAGAACCATTTTAGTTGCTTTGTAACTTCACAAATAACTTTTATTTAAAGCAAAATTGAAATGTATTTTTTTTACATATTAATAAAAATGTGTTGATGGGATCATAATAAAGAATGTAACACATCAACAGTCCAAGATAACTGCAAACCTGCAGATAAATCTGTATTATAATTAACACACACTGAAACTACATCAACCTTGTACCTTTCAGTTTTGCTCTGAATGTATAGCTCTTTCCTGAAAGTCAAGTATATTTTAGTCTCTTTACAGCATTACTTTAAATCTAACATTTACCGTACATACTCGAGTATAAGCCGAGTTTTTCAGCACAAAAATTGTGCTGAAAAGTGCCCCCCTCGGCTTATAGTCGAGTCACATACAGTTGCTGTGAGGTGGGGGGTGGTGACCGCGGGCTGGAGGAGGCGGGGGGCGCTGCAGAGTGAGCGGGCGGTCACATGACCCCGCTTATTAATGTAATGAATATGCACTGCATCTCCCGTCCATCAGCGGCGGGGGAAGCGGCACATATACATTAGACTGTCCCCCCCATTAGAGTATATGCCCCCCATGCTGCCGCTCACTGTAAAATAATAAACCAAACTCACCTTCCGACGCTTGTCTCCCGACTCCGTGCGTCCTCCCTCCGACTTCCTACTTCTAAAGTCATGTGACCGGCGCCGCAGTGATGTCATCGCTGTGAGCCCCAGTCACATGATTAGAAGCAGAAACACCAGAGAGAGGACGCCGGGAGACAAGCGTCGGAAGGTGAGTTCAGTTTATTATTTTACCGGGAGCGGCAGCATGGGGGGCATATACTCTAATGGGGAAGGGGAGAGTTTAATGATGGGCATGCTGTATACCAGGGATGAGGAGGGGAGATCAATGATGGGGGTGTAGTATACCAGGGATGGGGGGGAGTTCAATGATGGGGTGCTGTATACCAGGAAGGGGGAGGGGAGATCAATGATGGGGGTGCTGTATACCAGGGATAGGGGGAGTTCAATGATGGGGGTGCTGTATACCAGGGATGGGGGGGAGAGTTCAATGATGGGGTGCTGTATACCAGGGTTGGGAAGGGGTGATCAATGATGGGGGTGCTATATACCAGGGATGGGGAGGGGAGATCGATGATGGAGGTGCTGTATACCAAGGATGGGGGGATTCAATGATGGGATGCTATATACAGTAATGGGGCTATTTACCAGTAATGGGGCGCTGTATAAAGTAATGCGGCTATAAACCAGTGATGGGGTGCTGTATACAGTGATGGGGCTATATACCAGTAATGAAGGCTATGTACCAGTGATGGGGACATATACCAGTGATGGGGGAGCTATATACCAGGATGGGGGGCTGCGGCATTTCTCACCCTAGGCTTATATTCGAGTCAATATGTTTCCCCTGTTTTTGGGGTAAAATTAGGGGCCTCGGCTTATACTCGGGTTGGCTTATACTCGAGTATATACAGTATTTCTAAACACTTACTACAGGGTCCCCAAACTTTTTACATACAGGGCAGTTCACTGTCCATCAGACCATTGGAGGGCCGGACTATAAAAAATAAAACTATGGAAATCCCTATGCACACTGCACATATCTTATTTTAAAGTAAAAAAAACAAACTGGAAGAAATACAATATTTAAAATAAAGAACAAGTCAATTTAAATCAACAAACTTACCAGTATTTCAATGGGAACTATGGTCCTGTTTTGGCTAATGAGATGGTCAATGTCCGGTTCCATATTTGTCACTGCTAGCCGTAACAAGTGATGCAGGTGCACATCAGTTAGTCTAGATCTGGTTGGAGATTTCAGATGTTTCATTCTGGAAAATTCTGGTGTCAATTTTTCTCTTTCTTGATGTCATTGTTTCCTAGGGATTCCAAATTGCTATTAGTAAAATACCAATAGATATATATATACAGCCCTACAAAAACAACCAACAATAATACTATACTGTACCCCCGATTATATCCTACAACACACACTGTACTCCCCAAATACAGCATAGTGCACCCCTGAAATGTGCTTTTCTTTTTCCCCATATAAGTCCATGTTTTCTGCCCCAGTGTAGTCCATTATCTCTGCCCCATATAGGTCCCTGCCCTCTTCCCCACATAGGTCCCTGCTCTCCCCCATATAGGTCCAGCTCTCTCCCCCATATAGGCTCTTTGCCCCCATATAGGCTCTATGCCCCCATATAGGTCCCTGCTCTCCCCCATATAGGTCCGGCTCTCTTCCCCATATAGGTGCGGCCCCTGGATAGAGGCGTGCATGAGGGCCTCTTTAAATAATGTGTCCCTTATAAGGAAGTGGGTCTTTTGTAGTATTGCCCTGGGCAGGGCAGCCAAAAATTGTGTGGCACTCTGATGCCCCTGGATAGAGGCGTGCATGAGGGCCTCTTTTAATATTGTGCCCATTATAAGGAAGTGGGTCTATTGTAGGATTGTCCTAGGCAGGGATACCAAAAGTAGTGTGGCACCCCAATGCCCTGGATAGAGGCGTGTATGAGAGCCTCTTTTAATATTGTGTCCATTATAAGGAAGTGGGTCTTTTGTAGGATTGCCTAGGCAGGGCAGCCAAAACTTGGGAGGCACCCCAATGCCCCTGGATAGAGGCGTGCATGAGGGCCTCTTTTAATATTGTGCCCATTATAAAGAAGTGGGTCTTTTGTAGGATTGCCCTAGGCAGGGAAGCCAAAACTTGGGAGGCACCAAGATGCCCCTGGATAGAGGCGTTCATGAGGGCCTCTTTTAATATTGTGCACATTATAAGGAAGTGGGTCTTTTGTAGGATTGCCCTAGGCAGGGAAGCCAAAACTTGGGAGGCACCAAGATGCCCCTGGATAAAGGCGTGCATGAGGGCCTCTTTAAATAATGTGCCCATTATAAGGAAGTGGGTCTTTTGTAGGATTGCCCTAGGCAGGGAACCTAAACTTTGGAGGCACCAAGATGTCCCTGAATAGAGGCGTGCATGAGGGCCTCTTTAAATAATGTGCCCCTTATAAGGAAGTGGGTCTTTTGTAGTATTGCCCTGGGCAGGGCAGCCAAAAATTGTGTGGCACCCCAATGCCCCTGGATAGAGGCGTGCATGAGGGCCTCTTTTAATATTGTGTCCCATTATAAGGAAGTGGGTCTTTTGTAGGATTGCCCAGGCAGGACTGCCAAAAATAGTGTGGCACCCCAATGCCCCTGGATAGAGGCGTGCATGAGGGCTTCTTTTAATATTGTGCCTATTATAAGGAAGTGGGCCTTTTGTAGGATTGCCCTAGGCAGGGCTGCCAAAAATTGTGAAGCACTTCAATGCCCCTGGAAAGAAACATGGAGGAGAGCCTCTAAATATTGTTCCCATTACAAAGGAGCGGGTCTCCTGTACTTGTAATGCCCATTCTGTAAGCATGGACCAAAATATTTACCCCTGGGGAAGTATACATAAAACTACTGCCTAACTTTTGAATGGTTAGTGTCATCATCATCATAAATATGATGTAAAAAAATTATGTTTTCGTGGCATCATCAACCATAGTCACACTGATCATATGATGGTGGCGAATGAGGAGAAGAAGGAGCAGTACAGCAAGTAGCCAAAATCATGAAGTGTGTACCCATGTGTGGGTGTGCGGAGGTGCATGGCAATTTACCGACACAAAATTTAAATTCCGCTATCATTTGGTTGTCTTGTGGTGAAGTCAGGCCCAATCCAACCCTTGTTCATCTTGATCAGAGTCAGCCTGTCAGCATTTTCAGTTGACAGGCGTGTGCGTTTATCAGTAATGATTCCACCTGAGGCACTAAAAACATGCTCTGACAAAACGCTAGCGGAAGGGCAGGCCAGGACTTCCAAGGCGTAGAAAGACAATTCCTGCCACGTGTCCAGCTTTTATACCAAATAATTATAAGGCACAGAGGAGTCTAGGAGCACTTTTGTACGATCGGCAAGGTACTCCCTCAGCATCTTCGCAAACTTTGCAGTCCTTGTGACAGTACCCCGCACCTCAGGGCCTGTGCTACGGGAGGTGCTGAGAAAACTGTCCCAGAAAACCTACTCCTGCTGCACTAAGATGCTAAATGAATGCAGACAAGAGTTGGTTTTCAGCTGGACACTGAGATTAGAGATTAAGGCCCTGCAGGTGGACTGGTCAGACCCAAACGCTGACGAGAATACTGAGTTTTTTGGAGTATCCTAATTTACGCTACAACCTACTCCTGCTGCACTAATATGCTAAATGAATGCAGACAAGAGTTGGCTTTTAGCTGGACACTGAGATTAGAGATTAAGGCCCTGCAGGTGGACTGGTCAGACACAAACGCTGACAAGAATACTGAGTCTTTTGGCGCATCCTAATTTATGCAACAACCTACTCCTGCCTATAGAGAGATAAATTAATCCCTAAAAGTACTGTTTTGGGATGGATGAGCCTGTACACCAGCCCCAGATGTGATGCAGGCTGGTATACTGGCACAACGAAGTTTGCTATATACCATGCCTCCCTGCCTGCCTGTATACAGCTCTATTAGTCCTCAGAAGGACTGTTGTGGTAATTATAGTGTCAGCCCTGCGCCTACACTAGCTGAAAGGCCACAAATCTGTCCCTCAATCAGCAGCACCTCTCCCTACACTGACTGTCTGTGGCGCCAACATGCAGGGAGCTGGACGCCGAGCATAGCAAGAGTATCGCGAGCTTACTCAGTACTCGCCGAGTACCGAGATATTCGTGAGAGTACCGAGTAGTGACAAGCATACTCGCTTATCCCTAATCCCCACCCATTGCTCATGACCCTTCGAAGAATATAGACAAAGCTTGAAACGTTTGCAAGCCTCCAACCTTATCATGTCCCCTAGAAAAGCTGTCCAAAACCAAAAAATCCACTGTAGGTTCTGATTTAGCCCTAGTTGGCTTCTGACAACAACAGACCCGAGGAATGCTGTTGTGTAGTAATCCTCAGACTGCAGATCTGTTAGATCTAGAGACAGTCTCCGCAACTAGTAAGTGAGAGTAGTGACAAAATTCATATCCTTAAAAACTTTCGATCGGCTATACTGTCACGCGGAGAAAGCCCAGGTGTGGTGCAACACGAGGAGTACACCACAGAAGATTTAAAGGAAGGCCCTGGCGATAGGGAGAGGGGTCACCACCTAACTTATGTGAGGCTGACATGATTATACTCAAAGGAGAGGGGTGAAAACAAGAAGATGAAGACCCTGAAAAGTTGTACATAGCTTTTTAACAAGCCTATTACCTCACCCCAGATCTGTATTCAGATCTACAGATCTCATGACTTCTGTATAATTTCCACCATGCTGCTGCAGCTTTGCTCTATCTCTTACTTAGGGAATGAAGAGAAAGAAGCCATCCCTATTGTAACCCTGTGGCCAGTGGGACCCCTCCCCTGGGTGCAGGGGGATCAGGTCCCCTCCGGCCGCTGGTATCCTGCTATGTCCAGTAGGCATACTTACCGGGCCCACGCTCCCACGGCAGCCTCTCCGGCTGTGGCGGCTCCTCAGCACTTTTCCCCACTTCTTCACTTCTTGGTGGAGGGGGGAATGCGCATAGGGGCTCGCCACACATAGTACATTTAAAGGGCCAGTACACCCTTTTCCTGTCACCACCTCTCAGCCAATCGCTGAGAGGCTGGTGGGTTTTTAAGGCCCTCACTTCCGAAGGGAGGTCCCTGGGCAACTTCATTTGTTAGTTTGGTTGCCAGCTCAAGTCCCAGTGAGGCGCCTGCGTGTTCTGTGTCTTTGACTGTCTAACGTATTGTATACTTGCTTTCAGCGCTGGATCCCTTCTCCTGCCTTATTCACCAGCAGACCAGTACCATCTTTGCTGGTCCCCAGTAATCTCCTAGATCCCTTTCTGCTACATTAGGGTCCAAGTCCCATCCTAGCCTTCCTTCCAGTTCCCTGGTTACTGTGTTCTATTCCGCCTTTGGTCAGACCCACATGCTTGTTGGTTCATTGGATTCTCTCTGGCTGCGCAAGGACAATCCCTGTCTATGGGATTCCACTTCTAGTTGCTCCCTTAGGGGAACCCCGTTGCTCTGGCCCTGTGGACGTCCGTTGAGAAATTTGTGCCATTGTTATCAGTAAACCCTGTTCTCTTATTTAACATCCTTGTCTGGCCCGTTTCTAGTATCAGCTTCCCCGGTATATCCCATGGTCCATTGAGTTCACCATTCAGCACGCCTGTGGTGGAATGACAGATTGCCCAGGCCATGGACCCCTTAGGCAAAGTCAGGATCAACTTGTTACTTTCATGCAGACCCTGGATGCCCGTCTCAGCTCTCTTCAAGTGGCAAAGCCCACGAATGCCATGCAACTTGCAGATCTTCATCAGGAACTTGATCGTCAACGTGAGATGCAGACTCTGATCTACATGACATCAGTGGATGAACATTTAACCAACATGCAGATGGCAGCTGCTCCGCCTGTACAGGTCCCAGTGCTCGAGCCAGTTGTCGCTACTGCTCCAGGACACTCTTCTCGTCTCTGTAAACCCACAAGGAACTTCAGGGATCCCAAATTGTGCAGGAGGATTCTTAAATAATGCCAGCTGCATTTCCAGTTGTTACCTCAGCAGCACCCCACAGATATAGCCAAAGTGGCATTCCTGGCCTCACATCTGGGGGGAGAGTCCCTGGCATGGTTCAATCCTCTCCTGGAAAGGAATGATCCCATCGTATCCAATCTCCAGAACCTCTTGGACACCTTAGGGGAACCCGATGCTCTGGCCCTGTGGACTTCCTGTGGGGAATTTGTACCATTTTTATCAATAAAGCCTGTTCACTTATTTAACATCGTTGTCTGGCTCGTATATGGTTTCAGCCTCCACGGTATATCCCATGGTCCAGTGGATTCACCATTCAGTATGCCTGTGGTGGCGTGACACCTATGTGCCATAATGTGCATGCAACATATCATAGTGTCGAGCCCCAGTACCAGGTCAGCTCTCCTAGCTGTTCACAGTTCTAATGTGACTGCACACTCCACTGTTTCTCCCTCCAAGACCCGTATTTATTGGAGGAACTGGCTTAAGGCAACCAGTTGAGCTCCCCCTACAGGCCTGGGGTGAAAGGGGTGCTAAAAGTAAGTGGGGCTGCTTGCTGTGTACTTCTCCATTGTGTCCTAAGAGTTCCTGTGGAGCCCCAACCAGGGTAATCCCCCTTAGTTAACTTCAGTTCTCCCGGACTGAGCAAAAGTTTTTTTCTTTACAACTTAACAATTTTAAACATTTTATAAACATTTAATAACCGGTACCGTGTTTCCCCGAATATAAGACAGTGACTTATATTAATTTTACCCCCAAAAGTCCCACCCTGTCTTATATTCGGGGTATGACTTATATTAAAAAGAAAATGATAATTAACCGCACCTTGCCGCAAGTGTCCCATACAGTACCGTACATTGTATGGGGACCTGCCGCAAGTGTGCCGTAAGTTGGCTGTGCGGCGGAATTGCGGTTTTAATGGGCAAGTCGGCAAGGAAACATCCTTACTTTTTAGGGTAATGGTGGCCTCGGGCTATGGATTCCTCCACGGTGCAGGGCATTGTCCAGATGCTTCTTCATGCAGAAGCTTCTGGCCAATCAGCACTCGAGCCGCTGAGCCAATCAGCGCTCGAGATGCTGGGGAGCCGCTGGCCAATCAGAAGCTCCTGCCGGCAGCGGTGACGTCAGGCCGGGGCGACAGGCGCACAAGATTAACCCTATGCCCTCGGGGTTACCTGCGGCACCTGAGGGCAGAGGGGAGCCCACGGGGACAGCGGACCTGCGGCTGCACCTGAGGGCAGAGGGGAGCCCACGGAGGATAGCGGGGCCAGTGGGGACACAGGTAAAACATGCAATGGGCAAAAATGGCACTTTAGCGGTACCCTGTCTTATATTCCCCGAAAATAAGTCACCCTGTCTTATAATCGGGGTATGACTTATATTGGAAAATTCTGCGCCAGCCCTGCCCTGACTTATATTCGGGGGTGACTTATTTTCGGGAAAACAGGGTATTTACAAAGTCTTAAATTGAAAAATATAAAAATCACTGAAAAAGAGGGAAAAATATGAAAAAGCAGTCCATACGACACTAGTCCATCTGCCGCAGGCTGAGAAAATTAAGTTTTGTCACACAAGTCCTGTGACTATTGTCCAAGTTAGAGAAACGGGAAAAAGGGTAAAGTCCAGGGGTAAAGACATTGATGGGTATACATTTTTAAACTTTATACACAAATTCCCTATGGGTGTCTCTGCTTAGGAGGCCGGGTCTAACCTTCTTACCCTACCCAGGCACTTTCTGTTCCCAACTTAATTTACTTAGGACAGGGCCCAGTTCCTCCACCCTTCTGTACACTACTTTTTACAGTTTTGAGCACGGTTACTATTTACATTGGATTAACGGGTATTATTATTATTTTACACTTTAAACCCAATCTCTATATCTATTTGGGGTTTGTCCTAATGTACTACGTGTGGATCTGCGTAGTGTTGGCGTGTCAAAATCTGCAGTTTGTGTAGTGTACGTACTGGTTCTTCCTCTATTTGTCCTACGTGATTCTGTGATTCCATAGTAGGTACGTAATCTGTCTACTTGACTATCCTCTGTTAAAGGTGGTAGTGTAGGTAACTGTCTGTGAATTCTTTGTCTTACTATGAGACTAGCAGGTTCACCGATTATAGGAATCTCAGGTTCTGGAATAACAGGCTGCATTTCTTGCATTTGAACTGGTTGAATTGGTATTTGATCTTCTACAGGTTGGTAGAACGAAATAACTGGTATGATAAATGCTCCGTCGCATTAAGGCCAGTCGGCGGGTAAGTCTCCAATTTCTGTATGGACTTGGGTTTCTTTTGGTTCCTCAACTGTCACTGTAGGATAACTGGTTTCTTGAGGTATTAACTGTTCTGGACATCTTTTTAAGTGGTCTCTGTATACAGTTGTAAGTGTGTTTCCTATTGTCTTTGCTGATTACACAAGTTTTAGAGTTGTCATATTTTGACGGCATTATTGTGTAAGGCTCTGACTCCCAATTGTCACCCAATTTGTTGGTTTTTCTCTTTCATTTTAGTACTAGTTCACCTGTTGTCAAACGTTCTGCTGAAGCGTGCTTGTTGAAATCATGCTCTTGTTGCTTCTGCTTAGATTCAGATTTCTTTCATCAATTTCTTGTACCTTCCTGTACTGTTCTTGGCATTGATTAACCCAATCTTCTTCTAGAGAATCTTGTGCTGGTTCGATAGTTCCCATTTCTAGATCAACTGGTAGTTTTCCTGGTCTCGCTCACATCAGGTAAGCGGGTGAGTAATTAGTTGAACTAACTGGTATGTGGTTGTAGATATCCACCAGGTCTGGCAGTTTTTCAGGCCATTGATTTCTCTCTTCAAGGGGTAGAGTTTTCAGCATATGAATCACTATGTGGTTCATTTTCTCACATAAACCGTTTGTCTGAGGATGATATGGTGTGGTCCTTATCTTTTTACATCCATATAGTCCTAAAAATGCATGAAACAAGTCTGATTCAAATGCTGGTCCTTGATCAGTTAAAACTTGGTCTAGATACCCATGTGGGCGACAAAAGTAACTCTGAAATGCTTTAGCTGCTACTTCTGCTATTTAGTCTTTAACTGGAACATCCACAAGGAACCTGGAATAGTGGTCAATCATGGTGAGTGCGTGAGTATACCCGGTTCGACTTGGGGTTAACTTTACATGGTCGAGAGCAACTATTTCGAGAGGTCTTTTGGTAACGATTGACTGCAATGGAGCTTTCTGACTCAAGTGGTCTTTTCTTCTAAGATGACACGGTCCACAATTCTTGCACCATCTGTCAATTGAACCTCGCACACCGACCCAGTAGAAACAGTCTTTCAGTAGCATTTCCAGTTTCTTCCATCTGAAGTGTCCTGCATCATCATGATAAGCTTCCAGGATCATTTGGACTTCTGTTTTTGGAACCACTATCTGCCAGATAAGTTTGTGTGTTCTGGATTCAGGTATCTCCTACATAGTTTTCCCTGGTAGACAAATAACTTCCCTCTTTCCTTCCACAGGCGCTTGGCATTTGGTGAGGCATTGGGATCCATACTGGCGTGCTTTTGGGTTATCAGTTCTCTGACCAAGCTGACGTCTGGATCATTGGCTTGAGTCTCTCTCCAGTCGTCGTGAGGTAAAGGGTTCATGGTCCTCTCTCCACGTCTCTGACTCGCCTGATGACACGTTGCCGTACCCGTGCAATGGAAAGCCGGTGATTCTATCTCCTCTAGGTCATCTATGTCTTCTCCTTCTCCAGGGAGGTTAGGCATCATTGACAGGGCATCAGCGTTGCCATTTTTGTGACCTGCCCGGTACTTCACAGTAAAGTCGTAGTTTGACAATCTTGCTACCCAACGCTGCTCTACGGCTCCCAGCTTCGCAGTCTCTAAATGTGTTAGAGGGTTGTTATCAGTGAAAGCTGTGAACGGGGCGGATGCCAGGTAATGCTTGAAACGCTCTGTGATTGCCAAGACCAGGGCCAGGGACTCCAATTTGAACGAGCTGAAGTTCTCTAGGTTCCTTTCCGCTAGACGGAGCTTTCTGCTGGCCTATTGATCTGGACCACCGGGCCCCACAGCTGCAGGCGCGGTTCCGTGACAGAGGAGAGTCTACGCCTGCGACGTGCAGAACCCGGCTACGGTGAGTCACATCCTTGTGTGTGACTTTGTTGATTTGCCTATAGTGTACGCACATCCTCATACTACCGTCTTTCTTTTTAACCAGGACTAGTGGTGCTGCCTAGGGACTACAGTTATCCCTAATGACCCCTGCATTTCCTTAACTTTTTGGTAGTGTGTGGGTGGTATAGGCCTGTACCTTTCTTTGATGGGTGCATGGTCGCCTGTGGGGATATGGTGTTGTACCCCATCAGGGGCTGGCTGGCACTTTTCAGCCTGGGGGCAATCACAAGGCAGTGGCCCGCGAGCTGCAGCGGCAGCCCAACTTTGGCCAGTTTGTCACTGGCCGCTACATTAAAGCAGCAGAGGTAAAAGGATTTAAAAACAGGCTGATACATATAGTAGATAAGAGAGCAGAACCGAGCTTACTACAGAGATAAGAGAGCAGAACCGAGCTTACTACAGAGATAAGGGAGCAGAACCGAGCTTACTACAGAGATAAGGGAGCAGAACCGAGCTTACTACAGAGATAAGAGAGCAGAACCGAGCTTACTAGAGATAAGAGAGCAGAACTGAGCTTACTACAGAGATAAGGGAGCAGAACCGAGCTTACTACAGAGATAAGGGAGCAGAACCGAGCTTACTACAGAGATAAGGGAGCAGAACTGAGCTTACTACAGAGATAAGAGAACAGAACTGAGCTTACTACAGAGATGAGAGAACAGAACTGAGCTTACTACAGAGATGAGAGAACAGAACTGAGCTTACTACAGAGATAAGAGAACAGAACTGAGCTTACTACAGAGATAAGAGAGCAGAACCGAGCTTACTAGAGATAAGAGAGCAGAACCGAGCTTACTACAGATATAAGAGAGCAGAACCGAGCTAACTACAGAGATAAGGGAGCAGAACCGAGCTTACTACAGAGATAAGGGAGCAGAACTGAGCTTACTACAGAGATAAGGGAACAGAACCGAGCTTACTACAGAGATAAGAGAACAGATCTGAGCTTACTACAGAGATTAGAGAGCAGAATCGAGCTTACTACAGAGATAAGAGAGCAGAATCGAGCTTACTACAGAGATAAGAGAGCAGAACCAAGCTAACTACAGAGATAAGAGAGCAGAACTGAGCTTACTACAGAGATATGGAGCAGAACCGAGCTTACTACAGAGATATGGAGCAGAACCGAGCTTACTACAGAGATAAGAGAGCAGAACCGAGCTTACTACAGATATAAGAGAGCAGAACCGAGCTTACTACAGAGATAAGGGAGCACAACAGACTTTACTACAGAGATAAGGGAACAGAACCGAGCTTACTATAGAGATAAGAGAACAGAACCGAGCTTACTACAGGGATAAGAGAGCAGAACCAAGAACCAATGCGTGGTTAACGCCATTAGACAAAAAAGTCAACTTTTTTCTATATTTTTGTGCCGTTTTTCCTTTTTTTTACTTTTACACTCATAACTCTATTATATAGTAGATGGTGGCCCGATTCTAACGCATCGGGTATTCTAGAATATGTATGTAGTTTACATACTGTGACTGACAGAACTTGTTCAGTCAACGTGAGTGAACTACACAACTCCTCCTGTCACCTCTCCTCCTGTCCCCGCTCCTCCGTCTCTCCTCCTGTCACCGCTCCTCCATCTCTCCTCCTGTCACCGCTCCTCCATCTCTCCTCCTGTCACCGCTCCTCCTGTCCCCGCTCCTCCATCTCTCCTCCTTTCACCTCTCCTCCTGTCACCTCTCCTCCATCTCTCCTCCTGTCACCTCTCCTCCGTCTCTCTTCCTGTAACCGCTCCTCTGTCTCTTCTCCTGTCACCGCTCCTTCATCTCTCCTCCTGTCACCACTCGTCCATTGTTCCTCCTGTCACCGCTCGTCCATCGCTCATCCTGTCACCGCTCCTTCATCTCTCCTGTCACTGCTCGTCCATCGCTCCTCCTGTCACCGCTCCTCCTGTCCCGGCTCCTCCATCTCTTCTCCTGTCACCGCTCCTCCTGTCCCCGCTCCTTCGTCTCTCCTCCAGTCACCGCTCGTCCATCGCTCCTCCTGTCACCGCTCCGTCGTCTCTCCTGTAAACCTGTAACCACTCCTTTGTCTCTCCTGTCACCGCTTGTCCATCGCTCCTCGTATCACCGCTCCTCCGTCTCTCCTCCTGTCACGGCGGATTTCCATTACAGACAGAAAGACGCGATTAGACAATTATATAGTAGGATGTAGCAGAGCTGGTGCTGTATTTTTTGTGCATTGTGATGTCTGTATGTCCTGCAATAGATTGACCTGCACTCCAATAACAAACTATGAACGATACACAAACCATTTCATTGTCAAACTCAACTGTGCTACATCTACACTTATATACTGCTCCCAGCCTTACAACAGTTGCCATGTATATTTTTAGATGTAGTAGAGCTCATGCTGTGTTGTTTGTGCATTGTGATATCTGTGCTGCTGTAGATTGAGCTGCACTCCTATAACAAACACTACAATACCACCTGACCACCTCAGCTGTGGCGGTGTCACATCTTCCATGATAGCGGACTCTTCCACCTTGGGAAGAGTGTCATGCAGTGATGGCAGGACATGCTCAATCGCACAGAGGGAGAGATGCAGGATATCATGGAAGATGTGACACCGCAGTACGGGGAGTGGGTAACAACGAGGGGGAAGGGGGCTGAGAATTCACAATGCGGTGAGGGGTGACAAAGGGGGCTGAAAGGACAGACACTTCAAATAGCCGGTGGGAAAGTCGACTTCACTGCCCACTTTCCTGGCCGCTATTTGAAGTGAAGCGCTGTCTCTCTGTAACGGAAATCCCACGTCGCTGATTGGTCGCGGAGCAGCCAATCAGCAATGAAGGATTTCCGTTACAGAAAGAAAGACACGATAAGGCAATCTTATAGTAGGATTACACACATACACACTTGAGACTGCTGTGGGCTGAATACACAATAGCTATATACATAATAGAGAATACACAATAGAGATGGCTGCGGGCCGTATAGACAATGGAGATGGCTGCTGGCCATATAGACAATGGAGATGGCTGTAGGCTATACACACAATTGAAAATACACAATAGAGACTGCTGCTACTATCCATCCATTCCATTGTCCCCGTCCCCCCCGTCCCCCCCGGTTGCTATCTTCGGCTGTAATAGCGCCTTACCTGACTCCACACTCCTGATCCTGGATCCCGACAGCTTCTTCCTCTGCCGCTCCTGGTCTCACGCTTGCCGTCACCAGCCGACACCCTGCACCAGCCAGCATCTGGTGGCACCCAGAAACGCCACCACCAGGCGGCAGCCGCCAGCATCCCACATCAGTCAGCACCCGGCAGCCACCAACACCCAGCAGGCAGCCGCCAGCACCAGGCAGCCAGTGGCAGCTGCCAGCACCCGGTAGCCGACACCAGCATCCAACAGCCGGCACCAGGCGGCAGCCGCCAGCACCTGGCACCAGGAGGCAGCCACCAGTGCCAGGTGGAAGCCGCCAGCACCCGGCACCAGGAGGCAGCCACCAGCACCAGGTGGCAGCCGCCAGCACCCAGCACCAGGTGGCAGCCGCCAGCACCCGGCACCAGCCACCAGCATCTGACAGCCAGCATCAGGCAGCCACCAACACCCAGCAGGCAGCCGCCAGTACCAGGCATCCGGCACCAGTCGCCAGCACCTGGCACGCAGCCACCCGCACCTGGCAGCAGGTGGCAGCTGCCAGCACCAGGTGGCAGCTGCCAGCACCCGGCAACCGCCACCAACTGGGAGCCGCCAGCTGCCAGCACCAGGCAGCCGCCAGCAGCCGGCACCCGGGAGCCGCCCGCACCCAGCACCAGCCGCGGGCCGCAGCGATGTGCCGGCGGCGGGAAGTTCAAATTTCCTCCTCCAGTCCTCCTCCCTCCTCTGACTGAGCCTTCAGCTGCCTGCCGCCGCGGTCTGTGAAGGGAGATGCACTGCAAAGGCAGCAGGCCGGGGCGGATGACTGAGGTGGGGGGGCGGGACTCACTCACCCGAGGACACACACAGCCTCGGTCTGGCTCTAATGGCGGCCTTGAAACTGAGTGGCCATCCAATCCCGGCATCCCGCAGGCCGGCCGGGTGCCATGACAACGGCCGCTGCTGGCTGGAAGCCCGGACCGGTCCCGCGGTGGCGCTGCCTGCAGAGAGAGCTGAAAGCTCTGCTCAGAGCAGGTGAGTGCGGCTGCGGCCGCGCCGAGCCGACAGACGGCCGCCCGCGGCTCTAGCAGTACTGTAGCACTGACTCAGTCAGTGACTCGATCCCGCCCGGGCACCGCCGTCCGGCCGGTTGCCAGGACGACGCAGCCTTGCTGCGATTTGAAGCCCAGAGCCGGCCGCTCTCAGATGATCATTTCACTGTTCAGGGCGGCTGCCGGCAGTATCGGGCGGCCCTGAACTGTCACTAAACCGGCAGCCTGGAGGGCAATTGCCCCCCAGGAACCCGGCCCAGTCCGCCCCTGTACCCCATTAATCCTCCCAAAATCAAGTGGATGTTTGCTGAACACTTGTTCGTACTCCTGGACTACCTGGTAAACTCAATTTTTCTGATGAGAAGGTGTGTTTTCAGTTCCTACGCTGAGCTCCTGACACCATTTCTCTAGCTGATCTTTGGAGTGAGGGGGTTCGTCAATTACTGTTTGTGAGAAGGATTTTACATCATGTATAGCATTGTTTTCAACCTGGTACAATTTTGCAAAAGTGGAATATCTTGGCAGTCTGACTTCGTCATGACCATAATTTAATATGCGTACAGGGACCCTTCCTTTTCTCACATCTACCAACCCTCTGGCTGTCAAGAGTGTAGGACTACTATCAGACATTACAGGTTCTACTACAGCTTGGTAGTCCTGCCTTCTGAGACCCATTGCTGCCCGACACCAGATCATCATTTCACTTCTGGGTGGTACCACAATCGGAATGGGATCTGTTACCTGTACACTGCCAATTTCACCGTTTGACATGTTTACCTGCTGTTGCTACACCAGAGCTCGGATCTCTCTTTGTATAGCTCTCCTCTCTCTTGGTTTACCAGCATCAGCACTCTGTTGGAGTTAAAACAACACTTCATCTAGACATTTAACCATCACAATGGTACCCAGTATTACGTGTGGATCCCTCTCGTATGGTTTGTCCTGAACCACTATGATACCCTGGTTCTTCAGCTGCACCCTCCCCACCTTTACTGTAGCTTCCCATTGTCCGTCTAGCAAACCATTAGTTGCCTAACTGTTCAAATCAGGGTTTGGGGGTTCCAGCTTAACATCTGGCCAGAACCGTTTGTAAAGGATACTCGGGATGGTTGTCACCTGGGATCCAGTGTCTATCAATGCTGTGGTAGCGCTGCCGTAGATGATGATTGACAAGTACGGACGGTCTGCCACGTACTTGTATTCCCAGTTGGTTGGGCCTGGACAGTCTACTCCTGGGGTTGGCCCTTCTCGCCTAGGGGTTGCTCGTTTAAAGGACTGGAATGGTAGGTGCGTCCTCCTTTGTCGCTCTTTTGGCAGATGCGATGTCCATCGGGCTGTAGCGATCTGTAGGTTTTCCTCACGGCGGCGGTGTCCTCTTCCTCATCCACAGGACTTCGTCAGGGCTGTCAGCGAGCTGGATCTTGTCTGATTGCCTTGCTTCTGTCTTGGGTCTTCTTTCACCTTGGAGCTTCGCCATATCTTTAATTAGCTGCTGTACGTCGGCGCACAATTTATAGAATCGGTCGGGTGTTACAGTTTGTGCGCTGGCCTGAACCGTGGGGAGTGGAGATGCTGCTGCCGGCACAGAAGGGGTGTTAGCATACTGTGGCTGTGAGGTTAGATCGGGCACTGTAGGGAACTGCTGTCCTCGTACTGTTAAGTCTCTTAACGTAGCCAACTCTGCATCAGGGTTTTGCAAGGCCCACCAGCGTGCCTGTTTCTTATCATCAGATAGTCTAAGTCCCACAACAAACTGTTCAAGTAACACTTTGTTTTCATCTCTAACACTAGCGGGAACGGCTTGTTTTAACAGTCTCAGTGCTTCTTGTAAGCGTAGTGCATAGTCTAGGACACTCTCCTGTGCCCCTTGTTTGCAATGGTAAAACAACAGTCTTAGTTCTGCTTCGGTGTGATGTTCAAAAACCCGGTTTAATTTAGCAAATATCTGCTCGACAGACTCCTGAGCTTCTATAGACCAGTTTCGGGTCTCCAGCTCTGCTGCATCTGTCAACTGTCCCATTATTACTGAAGCCCTCTGCTTACCGGTCATGGCATACATATCCAGCACTTGGCATATCTTCCTCTGGAACATATCCAGGGTACCGGGTTTACCGCTGTACTTTGGTAACCAGGCTGCATTCGGGACGTACGGCAGAGATATCGGCATTATTGGAGCGGGCTGCTGCGGCATGACGCCGACGGGTGGCTGACCTGCCGGGGGTACGTTCTGGGACCCCGGTGGGACAACCGGTTGATTTACTTGCGGGGATATCGCGTCACCGGAATCCGAATCACTCATCCTCGCTCCCCCTTAGTTAAGCGCGGCCAGTCCTTTCGATTTCAGCGGAAGTTGTCGACCTAGCGGTGAGGAGTGAGGCACCACGGGAGTTTCCGGTTCCTGCTGCGTTCGTCGGAAACTCGTCAGAGCGTGGGGCAGGGCCTATCTTCGCGCCCTTCGCACAGTAACGCCCCTTCTTTTCCCGCTCTCCGCGCAGCAATGGCGGTTCAAACTTACAGTTCAAAATTCACAGTCATTAAATAGCACACAATACCCGTTGGGAAACGGGTCTGTTCGAATCCTGTTCGTGACCGCCAGAATTTGACTCACCAATGCCGGGTACTCAGGTCTCAGGCGATGCTTCACTTGTCATGGTTCCGCGCCTGAGGCTGTGGGGCCCGGTGGTCAAATGAAAAGGGGATAAGGGATTGGGATAAAGTCTTGATTGTCGTGACGCCACCTGTGGGTGTCCAGTGATGGCATCGGCGCTGCTTGGGCCTCCGGGGGATGTGCGGCAGCTAGATGGGATGCTCCCCACAGGATGAGCAGTAGTCCCCGGGGCCAAGAGCTGCACTGGATGGAATACGGCAGCTCGGTCATATCTAGTGATATTCCGGGAAGAATGCACAAACACATAAAGTCTTTTCAGTACCTTTTACTGGTGTTATCAGGTACACTCAACCAGGCGATGAAGTAGACACTTTAGGAGGTTCCACAGCAAGCAGTGGTATAGGCTTTCTGGAAAAGTTGTTTCTAAGGGGTCTGGTGGACGTGGAATCCTACCAAACCGGTGTTGCACTTTCTGTGTGACTTAGTACACCTGAGTTTGCTGTACTGAGGGCACTATAAAGGAATATTGTTGAATTCTCAACTCCGGGCTCTCATCTGGCGGTGCTTCAGGTGTTCAGGGAGCTAGACTCCCTTGTTTCAGATGCTGGTTTCTCTGCAGCCTGCGCTATGGCTCCTGCAGCTTGGACCCATTGACCAGATTATTAGGGTGAGTCAGAGTTACTCCTCTGCCCCTCTTCTGTATTTGCATCTTGCTCCTATGACCCCTGTTGCAAGGGTCTACCACTTCACGGGTGTGCTGGTATGGGCCTAGTGTGGCTCCAGTACCAGGTCAGCTCTCCTAGCTGTTCACAGTTCTAAAGTGACTGCACACTCCACTGTTCCTCCCTCCAAGACCCGTATTTATAGGGGAAACTGGCTTAAGGCAACCAGTGGAGCTCCCCCTACAGGCCTGGGGTGAAATGGGTGCTAAAAGTAAGTGGGGCTGCTTGCTGTGTACTTCTCCATTGTGTCCTAAGAGTTCCTGTGGTGCCCCAACCAGGGTGCCACAGTTCTCCCTCGGTACACTGTGGCTTGCTTCGCTCTCTTCCAGGGTACCTCCTCCGGACTGTCAGCAAGTTGAATCAGCGGTTGGGGTTGGGGCTGGGATCTTGACTCTGCTGCAGCTGTTGAGCTTCCATCAGCTTGGTGATATTTTTATTAATTTGGCGCATCTCAGAACGCAAGGAGTCGTACTTGTCAGGCTGAGCAGATTGTACATTGTGCGTAGCTGCAGACACAGGTACTGGTTTCGGGGTAGCCTGCGCCTCACCACTGCACCACCGTTTGATGGCAGCTTCATGGGTCTCTACTGGCCTCAACCCTTTAATGGCCATGTCCTTCAGGGTGTTAATGTCAGCTTCCTGGTTGCACACTGACCACCAACGCACAGTCTTATTGTCCTCAAGGGATAGCAGTCCCTGGGTAAACTGTTCAATCAAGAGCTTGTTCTCATCGGGTACACTGGCCGGGCTGACATACTTTAGGGTTCGCAATGCTTCCTCTAGGCACCAGGCGTAAGCTCTGATATCATCTCCTGGCCTCTGGTAGCAGTGATGAAAGCGCATGCGTATATCAGCCTCATTGCACTCCTCAAAAGTAGCTCTCAATTTGTCAAATATAGCAGCTGCTGATCTCCATTCATCAGCAGACCAAGACGCGCCAGTTAACTGTACGAGTACCAAGGCGGCGTGCTGCTGACCGTTCATCGCACACATATCTAGGACACTAGTGATTTTTCTCTTAAAAGCATCCAACGTATCAGGGCGACCGTCATACTGGGGCAACCACTTAGCCCCCAGAATGTATGGGAGTGAGATCGACATTATTGCGCTGGCAGAAACTGCTGGAGGCAGCCATGGGCACTTCGGGGTAATTCCTAGGGTCTGCGTACGTGCTGTGGTCGTCGCTGGAGGATGCCGACATGTTGGAGGCCCCCCTAGTGAATTACAGCCAGTTCTCAAACAGTTAAATAGTTCAGGAGTTTCCGGACTAGGCTGCGGCACTCGGGAATGCTCGGATAAGCGAGGGGCGGGTTTCAGTTTCACACTCTACAGGCCGACACGCCCCCTTTCTTCCCGCTCTTCGGCGCAGTAATGGCAGCGTAGTTTAAACAGTCACTAATACAGTTGAAATCATGGCACACAGTACCCAGTAACACCGGGCACGGGATCCTGTTCTTGACGCCAAAAAGATATGTCGAGCCCCAGGCCCTGGGGTACTCGGGTATCAGGCTCGGTGGGTGCTTTTCACGGGGATATCACGGGTGGCAGTGCCTGAGCCCGTGGCCTGGTTGACACTTCAAAAAGGGTTGTATGTACAGGGGATAAGAGTTTGTCATGTGACGCCACCTGTAGGACCTGGTGATGGGTCACCAGCACCGCCACAGTCCGCCGGAGGTAGATGGTAGTGCAGCTGAGATGGCAAAGCTCCCTACAGGTAGAGCTGGTCCTCTGGGGCAGCGTAGTGTAGAGGAGCAGTTTGGAGTGGAGATGTAAGTCAGTGTAGGAGATGGTGGAGCAGTCTATAAGGGCACCGGGAGCGGAGAGGAATGACGCACACACTGTAGAAGTCTCTTTTACCTTTTACTGATGGTATAGCAGGTAAAGACGTCCAGGGAACTGACAGGTGACCAGATGCACAGTGGATCCCCACAGCAAGTAGGTATAAGGCCTCATCTGCTTCTCTACGGTTCCTGAAGCCCAGTCTTCTTGCAGCCAGACTAGCTTCCTCTCTTCCTCTGGTCCTCTCTCCCTCTCTCCTCCTGCGCAGCCTTGCTATCTGCTTTCTCTCCTCCTGTGCGGTCCACGGGTTACCCTCTCTGATCACTGCGGTGGTACTCTGCGGTGTCTGACTCCCTCTCTTTGACCCACAGGGGGACCAGGTGGCTGAAGCCTCCATGGTGTGACGGGGTTCTCTGTGGTCCTGGAGTATCCAACAGGTGCGGATCCCCGATGTCCGGTACATTTTAGGGCAAACTTCTACTAGTTCCTCGCTCCCTTGAGGCTGTCTGCTCCTTGCCTTCTGTCCCCATTTAGGCTGGCTGGACGTATAAGGGCCACTCCAGGTCACTGGTTCGGGCCTTACCGTGGCACCGACCACCAGGATTCTTCGCAGCTCTCCTAGCGTCTGCACACTCTGAATAACTCCACCCCCAGCAGCAGTATTTATAGGGGACCTCACCTGAAGGCAGTGAGTCTAGCTCCCCCTACTGTACCGGGGTGGAAGGTGTTGCATGTAGTAGGTACCTGCTGTGGAAACCCAGCTGTGCATTAGGGAAGTCTGTGGCTACCTGCGTGAGCAGGGCGCCACAATAGCAACTAGACTTCTACTACCAAATCAGAGTCAATTGCAAATTAAGAGATAGAGGCTACATAGAAAATCAATGACATGTTGGATGTCAGTCAAATAATGGCCAAATATTGTGTTATTCCTCATGTACACATAGCACAACTTATTCTGAAATGTTACTTGAAAGTAAATGTGCCCTTTAAAGGGAAGCTGTCACCTCCTATAAGCCACCTAACCTATCAATACATGTCCCTGCACCTTCCTATTACCATTATAACTACCCCTCTCTCTGCTAAATGCTTGCTTTCAATGTTGTAAAAAACATTTTTATACTTACTCATTTGGATTATAATGAAGTGGGGGCTATATGCAATAGTCCCCCTGGGCATGTTGTTTTGCAGCCTCAATGATCCTTTATCACGCCCTGATGGGTGGGATATTGTAATAAGATTCATCTCTGGCCCTGCCTCTCTGTGTTGCTTCTGCTGTGATGGCTCTCCCCTCCTCCTCTCTGTCACTCACAGCATGCAAATCATTTGTCCTGCCGTCAGCTCCAGATTCCTGCCCTGCATAAACAGCACAGCAGAAGCAACACAGAGAGGCAGAGGGGGAGGGAATGGCCACCGTCAATCAAGCTCCCTCCAGCAACAGTGACTGCCTCCATTGCTTCTAACTGTACGTTTTACAAAGGCTATATCTCGAGGTACACAGCACACAGACACATGGGGGACCCCTTCCCTGAATGCAACAGACTTGCTGCATTCAGTGCTGCATTTAGATTGCCATGCAGCTAGGGGTGACAGGTCCTCTTTAACCCTGCTGTTCTGTTCTGTTCTGGTCTACGATACACTTATAATGTTCTGGTAATTTATGACCAGACATATTAAAGTCTTGAGTTTTAGCTAATTGAAGTTTTTTTTAATACCTGTTGCATTATAATATTGTATGTGAACATAATTGTTCTTAAACAAATGAAAAATGAAATAAAAACTTCAAATTTGGTCATTTTTGACTGAACAGAACAGCTGTGGAGAGTTTCTTCTATATTGCAATTACTAAGAAGTGTAGCAAAAACATCTGCCCCGAGTACTTTATCTCACAAATCTCCATTTCTAAGAACTTTCAGGAACAGTTACATAAATATTAGGTTATGATATTTGCAGCTTTTTTATTAGCGTAGTGCTTTGGGTAAAGAAGTCTCTTAATTGTAGGTTTAGATAATGAAGTTCTCTGTTCTGAGCGTCTCTTATCTAATTAGCTTGCAAAAGTTGGGTTTACTGCAATATTCGGGCAGTTAATATAATGTTTTCTTTTTATGGAGATTACTGTAGAGCCCAAGGCTATAGCATTTTGTTGGATGTAGTTTTCTTTCTTTGAATTTAATTAGCTCTGTTTACAAAGGTGTTTAGTCCATTATTTCAAAACAGATATAGATAGTAAAGAATAGATTAAAAGAAACCCTGAAGGAACAAAGTTTTATTGCCTAGTAAAAGACTTGCTAACCGATGCCTCACGCTTTATTGCAAAAGTCAGAAAGTCATAAAATTGAAAATGCTTCTAGGGAATAAGAGGGCTGCACTTGCTTATGGTAAGACTAATGGTTATGATTTATCTGTTATTTAGAAGTTTCTTTGTTATAATCTAATGTATGGAGCAGAGACTCAAGTTTAATTTATAGACTATTTTAGATCTTAAAATAATGAAATAAAATGTAAATAGCTATACAGTATACATGAGAGAATAAGGGTATGGACAAATGTAGATTTGTTATGAATGAGTTTTTCAACAGATTCAACAATAAATGTGCGATGTCAACAGGGGAGAGGGCCGGGGAGCGACAAGCAACATCAACTGGGGGGAGGAAGTTAGAGACTTTCTTGATCTCCGAAAATGATGTGAGGGAACAGTTTAGTAAGCTGGTCATTGGTAAAGCAGCAGGGCCTGATGGTATCTGTCCACGTGTCCTCGGAGTGTGTGCAAATCAGTTGTGCACTGTCTTCCAGCACCTGTTTAACTGGAGCTTACAATCACAGAGAGTACCAGTTCTATGGAAGACTTCTTGCCTGGTGCCGGTTCCCAAGACTACCATCCCGAGCTCCCATAACGACTATAGACCGGTGGCCTTAACATCGCATGCGATGAAGTCCTTGGAGAGAATTGTACTTGCCTACTTGTGTCTGAGGGTGTCTGCTTTTACGGACCCCTTCAGTTTGCGTATCGGCAGAGTCTGGGGTGGACGATGCTGTAGCGTATCTGCTACAAACAGTACATTCCTTTTTGGACAATGATGGAACCACTGTGCGTGCCATGTTCTTCGATTTCTCCAGTGCATTCAATACCTTACAGCCACTATTATTACGTAAAAAGCTGGTTGATGAGGGATTAGTGAATTGGATCATTGATTACCTGTCGGACAGGCCACAGTTCGTAAGGTTGGGGGCGGCCGTATCGGATAGTGTTCGGAGCAGTGTTGGAGCCCCTCAGGGAACGGTGCTGTCGCCATTCCTTTTTACGTTATACACAGCTGATTTTCAGTATAAATCAGACCTTTGTCACCTTCAGAAGTACTCTGATGACTCAGTGATAGTCGGAGGTATTGAGAGAGGCCAGGGGGAGGAGGAATACAGAAGGGTGGCTTTGGACTTTGTTGACTGGTGCCAGGCTAACCATTTAGAACTCAACGTAAAGAAAACCAGGGAGTTGGTGTTGAGTTATGGAAGGTGCATGAAGGATTGCTTACCTATCACTATTGATGGTCAGGATGTGGAGATGGTGGAGAATTTCAAATATTTGGTGGTTCACCTGGACAGCAAGCTTGATTGGAGGTGCCATATGGAGAAGGTTTGCAAGAAAGGGATGAGTAGACTTTACTTCTTAAGGAAGTTAAGGTCGTTTAATGTGTGTAGCAAAATGCTTGAAATGTTCTACCAATCTATTGTGGCGAGTGCAATCTTAGCTGCAATAATATGCTGGGGTAGTAGTGTGCGCACAGCTGACGCTAATAAGCTGAATAAACTTATCAAGAAGGCTAGTGCGGCGGATGGGTCTACAACTTAGGACTTTCGAGAAGGTATTAGAGGATAGAATTAATAAGAAATGCAAGGCTATAATGAGCAACAATACACACCCGCTCTCTGAACTGTTTGCGAAGCAGAAGAGCACATTCAGCAAGCGTCTAATCCAACTAATGTGTAAAAAGGAAAGATACAGAAAATCGTTTGTTCCGACAGCTGTGGGGATGTTTAACAAATGTATAAGTGTAAAGCATCCCAAGACTAAGTGAAGTTCTAAGGGTATGGTGGGAATAGGTGAGGTACTTGTACCAGTCTACCCGCATCTGCTGTCCATATAGACTTATTTTGTAAAGTGTGTAATGTTCTTGATCTTTGTTCTGCTGCTGTAATACTGTAATTTCCTCCGGGATCAATAAAGTTTATTTTATCTTATCTTATCTTATCTTACTTATAGTTTAAGGAGGTTGCTGCCTTATTCTTAAATTGACATCGTTTTTATATAGATTAAAAAAGAAGCATATCTATCAGAGTAAACTTTTCAGATCTGTTTGGTACAGATTTTTCCCACTCATTAGAATGGGTGAATTGTGAAGCAAAAACGTTACAAGAATGGACATGCTTCAAATATAAATCTGCACCAAATTTGCAAGGAAGGAATACTCAATGTATGTATTAGGGTACACTCAAATCTGCGTATAAACTCTAGAAGTGCAATAAGATGAAACATCAGATTTCACTCACAACGAGGTTATACTATAGTGTAATGCCCATCTGCTAATTTTTCCTCAGTGAGAAACTTGCTGAGGAAAAAAAATCACAGCATGCTGCATATGGCTGCGGATCTCACCAATACTCCTCCAACACAAGTGAATGGGTGCGATAAAAAAGTGCATAGCACATGCACATCACTCGCACAGCGTTTCTAGCATGGTCTTTCTTGTGCTGTATGAAAAGATAAACAGACAGACAGGCAGATGGATAGATGATAGGATAGCTGGATCAAGCTTACCAGGCTCCCACTGCTTGTTTTCAGAGCCGCCCATTAAGCTTCATGAATATTCACTGCACTGACCAGCAACAGCCAATTACAGACGTTCACTCTCTGAGGGAGCGTCTGTGATTGGCAGTTGCAATCAGACTGCATTTCCACAATCTGTACTGTGTTTGTGTTTGGTTACCATACACATTGGCATCCAACCTGCTGTCATAGTGTGTAAAATAAATAAATAATGGGAAAAAAATGTATTTTTCAGTCTCAGCACAGATAAAGTGGACAGCTGCATGCTGCCACCCTCAGCTGTCTAGTTTTACCTTGGTTGGCAAAAAAATGCCAGCCATGGTAAAACTAGGCAGCTGGGGAAGGAGTGGCATATTAGAGTGCAGATTTTGCAGGAACGGTTTGAGAGTGCCATGTTCACATTGTCAGAGCCAGAAAAGTAGACCTCTCATAAGTGACCACAATTCACAAACTTTTTGACACCACATTTGCCTCACTAAAGTTTTTACTATTGGGTGGTGAAGAAAGAATAATTGCCTTTTTAACCACCAAAATGTTGTTTTAGCCCCAAGTTTTTAATTTTTAAAAGTGCTGACAGAAAAAAAAGGACCATATAGTTGGTTGTGCAATGTCTCCTGCAATCGCCAAAATCTTACATATAATCGGGAACTATTTTTCAGGCACAATGGAATGCTCAGAAGGAAAGAAGCACCATATAATGATGCAGATTTTGCTGTTATGGTTTGCAGATGCCATGTCACATTGGCAGAACCCAATAGGTGCCAGTACAACAGGAGCCCCCCATAAGTGACCCAATTTTCCAAACTACACCTCTCAACAGATTCATCCAAGGGTACAGTGATCATATTTACATCACAGGTGTGTCCCAGAGTTTTATAGCATTGGGTGGTGAACGAAAAAAAATGATATTTTTACCACAAACATTTTGTTATAAGCTCAGATTTTACCTTTTTATAAGGGGAAATAAGTAAAAAAAGGCACCAAAACTTATCACACAATTTCTTCCCAATGTAGGAATACCCCATATGTGCGATGTGGCTCAGTAGTACTGTTTAGTCACAATGGAGACTTGAGAGGGAATGAGCACTATTAGACTTGAGGAGAAACATTCTTGTAGAATAGTTTGCAAATTCCATTTGTAGAGCCCCTAAGTGTGAGATGAGTACCCCAAGTGACCCCATTTTGAACATTAAAACCCTTTGGTAATTTAACTACACGTGTAGTGACGAGTTTGACTCAATGGGTGTTTTTCAGAAATAAGCAGTAATTGACATTGCTGAGTGAAAATTGCAGATCTGCCACTGTGGTGCCCATATATTGTGCCCAACTTGTGCTTCTGGAGAAATACACCCTCTAAATTAAGCAGGCTTTTTTCACTACAGAAAATCCAAACATGTGGATGTGAAATGTGGTTTGGGCAAATTATAGGACTCAGAAGAAAAGGAGCATTTGGATTTTGGAGTGCAGATTTTGCTGGACTTTTTTTGGGGGGCAGGAACCATAGCGCTTTTCCAGAGCCTTTTTTATTACTAGTAAGTGGAAGCCCCCTATATGTCAAATGACGGATGACAGACTTGAGTGGGACTTCTTTTTTGGTGTATTGAGCTAAAGTTTTTATTGGGAATATTTACCCCCCCAAAAAATTTGGATCATATTTATCATGTGCTTTATGTACTTACATTGTTCTTTCCATATAAATCTATGAATGACGTGATTCACTGGTGACCTTTTTCTTCAGAAGAGGACAAAACTGTGGTCAACAGAGCTTTTATGCACACTTAAAAAGACGGACACTGCCAGATGATAGGCCAGACAAAATCCAAACTGTCACTATCTGCCTAAGGCTGCTTTCACATCAGCGGTTTTTACTGATCGCGGCACTTGCGGCGAAAAAACTGCAACTGCTGCTATTACCGCATAACGGCTGCACTTGTGGTTCACTTGTGGCAAGCCCCATACAATGTCTATGGGGCTTGCAGTATGTGTTCGGCAGGTGCGGCAAGTGAGGCTTCGGCACTTGCGGCAGGTACGGCCGCGAAAAAAATGCGGTATGCCGCGTTTTTTTCGCCGCCACACCTGCGGCAAGTGCCGAAACCGCACTTGCCGCACCTGCTGCATGCCCCACAGACTTTCCGCAAGTGAACCGCAAGTGCGGTCGTTATGCAGTAATCGCGGCAGTTGTGGTTTTTTTCACCGCAACTGCGCGATCAGCGAAAACCACTGATGTGAAAGCAGCCTTAGTATAGGGAATTTTTCTTTGGGGGTTCTATCTGAATCATGTATTTACATGAGATTTACATGGAAACCACAGTGTAAGGGCTGAGTGTAAAGCACAGGATAAATGTGATCTGAGCCTTAGTGTGAACGTTGGGAAGCAGAATAAACAAATTAACATCAAGTCAAGAATTGGGTTTATATATTCTTTACAGCCACTCCATGCTGTTTAAGGGATAAGACGATTTTATTATTCGGACTAGTGCGATTACAGCGATGCTAGATATGTATTTCTTTTTTATGTTTAACTAAAAATACTCTCAAAAAAGCTCTTTTTTTGCAAAATAATTTTTTTACACGGCCATATTGTGAAAGCTATAATATTTCTGGCAACAAGTCAGGGGAAGGCTTATTTTTATTGTGTGGTAAAAGTGATGACAACTTTAATGTTTGGATCAGTACAATTACAGTGATATAAAGGGAGAAAAAGACAGCTTCATAAATGCAAGATTTAGCACTATAAAGTAAATACGTGGCCATAATAGCGCTATGATGCTTGCAGTGAAGAAATCTGATCTTTGGTTGCTGAATAATGTTCCTATAAAATTTTCATGATGACGTCATCTATGTATCGCTTGTACATCAGGACGTGTCTTGAGGTAATATCTTCTTCATCTCTGCATCTCCGCCTGCCTCTTCTGTTTCTTCTGCAGAGCATACCTTTTTGAAATTTCGCACCACTGCCATAATTGCATTGGTCAGCGCATGTGCAGTGCGATTCTACAGGTGGTCTGCAGGTCTTCAATAAAATGACCTCAGATGTGGCACTTGTGAAAATTGAAATTTCAGCTCAAAGAAGTCTTTATTAAGCCGAAATCTTGATCTGCACATGTGCCACCACTGGCTCCATTTTATTAAAGACAGTCTATAGAATCATACTGTGCACGATCTTCAAAAAAGGGTGCTGGTGGCAGCGCATTTACATCATTTAGATCAAGATTATGCCTTAATAAAGAAGTAATTGAGCTTACTTTTCAGTCTGCACCAGCGCTGTAACCTGCAGTGTTTTATTGAAGATTGCAGACTGCTCTCAGAATCACACTACCCGTGAGCTCCCCACCGCAATCATGGCTGGTGAGCAGAATAGATAGATCACTGGAGTTGAGGATGCTGGCCGCGCCACAGACCATTGTGTGAAGCTGGACAACCAGGTTTAAGTCTCCACAGAGAAGAGACAGGGTCCGGGTGGCCTTAGCATAAGAGGGCTGATAGGACCTATAGAACAGGAGATAACTGGGGCTTCTGGTGACCATACTGAACCTCTAATAACTTTAAGACCATCTATCTAACAAGGGACATAGGATCATCACAACAAGGACCACAGAGTCTATAACAATAGGGGTCTGAACTGTTGGGGGACTTTTGGAACACCTGGAGGTCTCCTTTTGAAACATAACAAGATCCAAACTGATCATCTTTTCCTTGGGAAGGGTGGTGGAACACGGCGATGTGATAGAAAGAACACTCTGTGGACGTGAGACCCCCACATATATAAATATACATAGGATCACATTCCATCTCCAATTGAGATAAGGAAAGTAACCTGGGACGAGATCTCACAACACGGGCTACCTGAATATCTTAAGGAACCCGTTCATCATCTGATGTATCTTATCATATATATCCTGATGCATAAGCCCCTGAAGAGACTTTATAATATAAGAAAGGAGAAACGCGTCGGGCGTTAAAAGATCACAACCGGTGGTCATATATGTTTTATACATCATCTGCTGCATGTGCGGATGTTAAATGCATGATAATAAATGTTACGTATCATTTGGAGACCCGACCTTATACAAATGTTATTTGGGGACTCCGCCTGTGATACACATGAACAGTGACTAAAAGTGACAGACGGACTAGTAATACCTACGCGGTTTATGTCTGGAGACATACAACCAGACAATCCGCTGGGAATTATATGTGACACTAGCACTGCCTAGGTGACATTTATAGAATCAACATTTCTTCTGTAATGCAATAGATATTGTGTTTTCTTGGGTGTGGGGGAGGTTTATGTATGTATAGTGTATGTCAAACACTGTAACACTGTCACACAGTCCACACTGGACATTTTAATAAGCAATAAAAACTACTTGTTAATAGATATTCCTGTAGTACATTGAGTTAAATAAATTGGATATCTCTATACCTGAAAAATCGGTGAAAACATATGTTGTGAGGCGAAATTTTAACCCCGCGCATTCCAGTTCACCAAACTATTTTGCCCCTATCTACATAATGGGGAAAAAAGGGAAAGGAAACGTGTGGGAGGAAAATCGACAGCTGTCAGCTATAGAGACAAAATTTTGCACAGTCACACGTCTGGACCCCGGGAGCATCATAGGCTATGTTGTGAGGCGAAATTTTAACCCCGCGCATTCCAATTCACCAAACAATTTTGCCCCTACCTACATAATGGGGAAAAAGTGACAGTTACCAGTTGACAGTTGTGAATGAGAGGGACTTAATGATAGCGCCAAAGACTAACAGCACATACCAGCATATAGTCACTAAGGTGGGGCCCCAACATGAGATATTCACCACACACAGGGACATGTATACACACCACACGCACACAAAGAGTAACAGCAAGTGTATAGTCGCTAAGGTGCAGTCCCAACATTGGATACTAACCACGTACCCGAACAAACACACACCACAAAGACACACACACACCCCCAAGGGGACACACACACACTCTATAGCGACACATGCACTCACCACACAGGGACACACACACACCACAAAGAGACACACACACACCAAACAGACCCCCCCCCACAGGGACACACACGCATAGCCACCCTATAGGGACACATGCACTCACCCCACAGGGACACACACACCACAAAGAGACACACACACACCACACAGACCCCCCCACAGGGACACACACACATACACACCCTATAGGGACACATGCACTCACCCCTCAGGGACAGACACACCACAAAGGGACACACACAACACAGAGACACACACACCCCACACAGACACCCCCCCACAGGGACACACACACACACATACACACCCTATAGGGACACATGCACTCACCCCACAGGGACACACACATACACCACAAAGAGACACACACAACACAGATACACACACACACACACCACAGACCCCCACACAGGGGCACACACACATACACACCCTATAGGGGCACATGCACTTACCCCACAGGGCCACACACACCACAAAGAGACACACACACACCACACAGACCCCCCCACAGGGACACACACACATACACACCCTATAGGGACACATGCACTCACCCCTCAGGGACACACACACACCACAAAGGGACACACACAACACAGAGACACAAACACCCCACACAGACACCCCCCCACAGGGACACACACACACATACACACCCTATAGGGACACATGCACTCACCCCACAGGGACACACACAACACAGATACACACACACACACCACAGACCCCCACACAGGGGCACACACACATACACACCCTATAGGGGCACATGCACTTACCCCACAGGGACACACACACCACAAAGAGACACACACAACAGAGACACACACCACACAGACCCCATCCCACAGGGACACACACATACACACCCCAGGGACACACACACCACACAGACAGACACAGATGTACACAAATCACCTCACACAACTCGCCTCATACGTGTGCTATCTTTATTTTCCAAACATAAACATCTGATTAAAAACAGCCAATGTGCAACACATGTGCTATATAGGGAATTAAGGCAGATGTCAGTCACATGAGCTGTCTATTATGTGTATGTGTGAGGTAACATATACTACCCGGCCAGGGGGAGGGTTTACTGTTGGCTGGAGATTTATTAGGCTGCCTATAGCAATCAATCACAGCTCAGCTTCTATTTTCCTACAGGTCATTAATATGATATATTCAAATTCTAATTTGTTATAGCTAACAGCAGTTATTTATTAACCCGGGCGTAGCCGGGTACTACAGCTAGTATGTTATAATGTATTTATTATATGGTCACTGAATATTCAGTGGTCTGTTGAAGAAACAGAGTAGGCAGGTACTGCCCTGATGCACAACCGATGCAAGGATGGCGTCATCATGAAAACTTTAGAGGAAGATTATACGACAAAAAAATCAGATTTCAGTAAAAGAGTTGACGCCACTTCCCAACATGTAATAGATTCAGAAAACCCTTTATCAATATGCAAGGCCCTCCAAAACAACATATAATTCATATAAAACAACCAGGAGTCAGGCCACAGTTGAAAAGCAAAGTGCACTTTATTAAAAATAGCAGCAACAGCCGCATTTAAAAAGTGATGCAACACTGCACACACATATAGGTGACCACATGAAAATATGTAAAATACATCCAAAGCTCTAACATAACCTTGCAACCAGTATAGTACAAATGACTTGCCCCAAAAATTTGGTGCACAGCAAGTACACAAATCACAAAGTACACATAAATAACTCAATTCATGGGTCAGAGTATTACCTATTGGTGGCAGTGGCCCCCTAACGCGTTTCGCAAAGCTTCTTCCGAGGGGGGTCTCCTTCTTCCTTCTTCCCCCATCATCAAAGCTACAATCTCAGCTTGGAAGCACCTGGCCCACAGAGCAGCTAAACACTTTCCTCTATCCAGACTTAAAAATATTCCTTTGAACACGCTCGAAGTGATGATTAAGAACCTGGACCTCTCCACCTGGAGGGCAAAAGGGGTCTTATATACCGAGGAACTGCTTCTTGACGATTCCATTCGTCCGTTCAACGTTCTCCAAGACCAATTTTCCCTATCCAGAGATGAGCGCTCACAATGGAGAACCATATCCGAATTTCTGACTTGCTCTAGACCAAAATTTGCCCTTCCACAATTGGTAGTCAATCTCATATCATCTCCAGGACTTGGGTCTATATGGAAAACCAACAGCCTCTACCGAGTGCGCAACGAAGAAATTGAATTGCTCGTCTCTCCTATCTTACCGCATGGGAAGAGGAACTCAACATTCAAATTGACCTGCAGGACATGACACGAACCATACAGACTTCACACGCCAATTCTGCTTGTGCAACGCTGCATGAGTCCTACTTCAAAGTGCTCTCTCGGTTGTACCTCACCCCGGTCAGACATCATCGTTTTGATCCTCAGATCTCGCCCTTGTGTTGGAGGGGCTGCGGCCATCAGGGAACACTGACACATATTTTCTATGATTGCCCGCTACTGTCCAAATTTTGGATTGATATCAAAACCTTAATCTCAGACACCACTGGCCTTACAATCGATCTCACTCCGGAGCTAGCTCTCCTTTCTATAGGGATAGAAAACTTTTCTCCAGACCTCAAATTCCTGATTTCACATATACTGATCACTGCCAAAGTTCTAATTGCTGCTAGATGGAACAAGCCCGAAACTCCCAAATTGTTGCACCTCATTGATAGAGTCAAGCAGCACGGAATCTTTGAGTTTAACACGGCATTGCGCACCAATGCCCTCGCAAAAATTAAGCGAAGATGGGAGCCTTGGTGGGCAGCCTTCTCACCCTCTTTCCTCACTTAGTCCCAACATTGTGACACTGTGATAATAACATCAGCTTACAGGTGATTTTTTTTAGTTTATTTCCTGCCCTATTTTGTTCTTTAGTTACAGTATATACTCGTGTATAAGCCGACCCGTGTATAAGCCGACCCCCCTACTTTTGCCCCCAAAACCTGGGAAAACCTATTGACTCGTGTATAAGCTGAGGGTGGACCCCAGCACAGGTATACAGTCCCCCCAGTGGTATATAGCAGCCTCCCCAGTGGTAGTATACAGCAGCCACAGAGGTATATACAGCAGCCCCAGTAGTAGTATGCAGCAGCCTCCCCAGTGGTAGTATACAGCAGCCTCCCCAGTGGTAGTATACAGCAGTCTCCCCCTGTGGTAGTATACATCAGTCTTCCCCTGTGGTAGTATACAGCAGTCTCCCCCTGTGGTAGTATACAGCAGTCTCCCCCTGTGGTAGTATACAGCAGTCTCCCCCTGTGGTAGTATACAGCAGCCTCCCCCTGTGGTAGTATACAGCAGTCTCCCCCTGTGGTAGTATACAGCAGTCTGCCCTGTGGTAGTATACAGCAGTCTCCCCCTGTGGTAGTATACAGCAGTCTCCCCCTGTGGTAGTGTACAGCAGCCTCCCCCTGTAGTAGTATACAGCAGCCACAGAGGTATATACAGCAGCCCCTCCCCTGTGGTAGTATACAGCAGCCCCCCCCTGTGGGTATACAGCAGTGCCTCCCCCTGTGGTATATACTGCAGCCCCTCCCCTGTGGTAGTATACAGCAGCCCCCCCTTTTGGGTACACAGCAGCACCCCTGTGGGTATACAGCAGTGCCTCCCCCTGTGGTATATACAGCAGCCCCTCCCCTGTGGTAGTATACAGCAGTGCCTCCCCCTGTGGTATATACAGCAGCCCCCCCCCTGTGGGTATACAGCAGCCCCCCTGTGGTATATACAGCAGCCCCTGCCCTGTGGTAGTATACAGCAGTGCCTCCCCCTGTGGTAGTATACAGCAGCCCCCCCCCTGTGGGTATACAGCAGCCCCCCCTGTGGTATATACAGCCCCCCCCCCGTTGCTGCCGCACACCTGTAAAAAGAAGATCTTTCATACTTAACCTCCTGCTGTCACCGTGCGCATCCTCCGCTCTCCTTGCTTGCACCCGGGCCCCGGCATCCATCCATATGACCGCGCACAAATAATGACGTCATTATTTGTGCGCGGTCACGTGGATGGACGCCGGGTGCAAGCAAGGAGAGCGGAGGATGCGCGCGGTGACAGCAGGAGGATAAGTATGAAAGATCTTCATTTTACAGGTGTGCGGCAGCAACGGGGTGGGCTGTTAATACCACGGGGGGGGCACTGATGTATACTACCACAGGGGGGCGGGAGAGCACTGACAATGCTATGTAATATGCACGGCTCCCCCTGCCGCTGATGGACAGGGGGATGCAGTGCATATTGCATTGCACTAATGAGCGGCCCCATGTGACCGGCCGCTCACTATACAGCCTCCCCACCTCCTCCAGCCCCCGGACACCTGCCCCACACAGTCAGCCGTCACTGACTCGTGTATAAGCCGAGGGGGGCACTTTTCAGCACAATTTCTGTGCTGAAAAACTCAGCTTATACACGAGTATATACGGTAATTTAGAATATAAGGGACCACTTGCTTGCCTCACATCCCTGTGATATAACGTTAATACTGACTGCTTATTGGTTATTACCCAATTCAATTTCTCCGATCATTACGAATTTTCATATTAACCTAGAATTGCAAGCAATAACTTCGTTATTCACACTACATGTGATGCATATGCTATTTAGCTTGTATTTCTGATTGCAACTTGTACCATGTTACTGTTTATTTATGTATGTTCCTCCACTGCCCCCCCCACCTCCCTCCTAGTTTATTCTGTTCCCCCCCCCCATTCCCCTCTCTCCCCCTTTTATAAAAATTTTCAATAAAGACTTTTTGGAAAACTGAGTTCCTTTCAAAGTGAATGCCTTGCTTTGGGTTAAAAAAAAAACTTCCTTTACAAGGGTGGACAAGAACCTGCTAACAGAGATTTAAAAACACCTAAAGTTAATCGGAGGAGTGCACAGTCAGAAGGCAAGACCACATAATCTAAGTCAGGAGTCCCCAACTCCAGGCCTCGAGGGCCGCCAACAGTTCATGTTTTCAGCATCTCCTTAGTATTGCACAGGGGTTGGAATCATTACCTGTGCATTTGATCACATTAACACCTGTGCAAAACTAAGGAAATCCTGAAATCCTGCACTGTTGGCGGCCCTCGAGGCCTGGAGTTGGGGACCTCTGATCTAAGTAAAAAAGCTGACAGCACTTCCTAACATGTAAATCTGAATAGGTGCATACTAATTCAATACACTACAGGAATATCTATCAAAATTAGTTTTTATTGTGTATTAAAATGTCCAGTGTGGACTATGTGTTAGTGTTACAGTGTTAGACATACACTATACATACAAATAAACCTCCCCACACACCCAAGAAAACACAAATCTATTGTATTATGAACAAATGTTGGTTTCATAAATGTCACCTATTCAGTGCTTGTGCTACCCAGCGGGTTGTCTGGATATAATTCTCCAGGCATAAACCGCATAGGTATCACCAGTCCGTCCGTCACTTTAAGTCACTGGTCAATGTATCACAAGCGGAGTCCCTGGTAACATTTGTATAGGGTCGGGGCTCCAGGGATACGTAACATCTATTTGTCATACATTTAAATTCACAATTTACAGCAGATGATGTATGAAAACATATATGACCACCGGTTGTGATCTTTTTACGCCCGACGCGTTTCGCCTTTCTTATATTCTAAAGGCTCTTCAGGGGCTTATGCATCGAAATATATGATATGATACATCAGATATACGGGTTCCTTAAGATATTCAGGTAGCCCGTGTTGTGAGATCTCGTCCCAGGTTACTTTACTTTATCTCAATTGGAGACGGAATGTGATCCTACATGTATATATGTGGGGGTCTCACGTCCACAGAGTATTCTTTCTGTAAACATAGGAGAAAGATGTGGTAGTCGTATTATATAAGGATTTTCCCCCACCTTGGGAAGTAGAGTTAGTAGACAGTTCAATAAGATTTATGAAAATCTTACTCAAAGAAGAAAAACTCATTTTTGAGGAAACCTCAAAAAAACTTGAACTATTGACTGAACAAGTCCTCAAATACAAGACTGAAACAGACTTTATAAGAAGGGAAACAGCACTTCAAAACATCATAGAAAAATTCCAGAGCAATTTGAAGGATCGGAAACAAAAACAATTTTGTAGGGACTACACAGATTTCAAAGAGAAAAAGGCGTTTCCATCATTAGCAGAGGACCAACAAAATCCTCCCCCACCTGCCCCTCTAGAAATACCCACTGATATATCCACATCAGAGGGTGAAACATCTGAAGGGGAAGGACAATTGGCCATTATTAGTGAAAGACTAGCTAGACTAGAAAGGGCCAATAGTGACAGGGGTCCGAGGAAACCCAAAAATAAGGGGAGGGGAAGAGGAAGAGGGAAACCACGATGGGAGGAACCAAGACCAGGAACACCCCAACCATCAAGACCTACACCTTCGACCTTACCGTCACCCTTACCCTTACCAGCCTCTTTTTTGGAACTACAACAGAGAGGATACGACCTCCGAAACAGACCTGGCAATCCTCCGCGTTAAATCCCACACGACAGTATAACAGGACAGGAAAGGAGAGGGGAGAGGAGAGATCAGACACCCTTAGGATTATTAACCTCACTAATTCCACCTTGAGTATACTAGAAAACAAAGTCTTAAATAAGGGACTATCTTATGTCCCCACCAATAACTTTGACCCTTTTGAATGGGTCAAGGATATTAACTTGTTTGCACGGAAACTTAAGTGGAAAACCTTCTTCAAGAGACATGATGAAAAAACATGTAGGGAGATGGGAATACTAGAAGAAGACCTAGACATGTATAAAGATCTTACAGGGCTTATGAGAGAAACCAACCGACAGGATGGTTTGGGTCCATTTACGGACCTAAAGCCACGTAGTACGAAAACTCCACCGATTACGGAACATAGTAGCATTGATATTTTCATTAAACTTGTGAGTGAGGATCTGGATAAACTAAGAGAAACGAAAACTAATTACTTCCCAAACTTAGATAGGGCAGAACGGGAGGCATTAGACGGACTCATGAGGAGAGAAGACATTATTTTAAAACCATCAGATAAAGGAGGCAATCTTGTCATCCTAGATCATGATGGTTATAGAAAATTATGTATGTCTATCCTCAAGGATAATTCAACCTATAACCTACTAAGGAAAGATCCAACGGAAGAATTCAAAAGTGAACTCAAAAGTTTACTTGATGAGGCCTTCCACAAAAAGATCCTGAGCCTGAATGAGTGGAAATTCATGGACTCTAAGTATCCGGTAATCCCAGTATTCTACGCCCTCCCGAAAGTACACAAGGGGCTTAATCCGCTTAAGGGTCGTCCGATAGTTTCAGGGATAAACTCTCTATCCCAAAATTCAAGTATCTATCTGGATCAGATCCTAAGAAACCATGTTACAGCGCTGCCTTCTTATTTGAGAGATACCACCGATCTCCTCACAAAATTGGAGGGCATTACAATAGATAAGGGAGTGAACTTAGCCTCGATAGATGTGGAAGCACTCTATAGTAGTATCCCCCATAGCTTTGGTCTAGAAGCAGTAAATTATTATCTAGGTATGAGGGGTACCCAATTCAGGGAACATAATCAATTTATAACGGCCCTCCTGGAATATATTCTTACCCACAATTATTTTATGTTTGATGGGAAATTCTACCACCAGCTCAGGGGCACGGCCATGGGTAGCTCCATGGCCCCCTCTTATGCCAATCTGTTCCTGGGCTGGTGGGAGGACACGACCGTTTTTGGAGGAGACTTGGAGAGAACTTGGTGGTGCCCCAGATTTTATTCTGGGGGAGATACATAGACGACATTTTTATCCTGTGGTCAGGTGATGAAACATCATTTAATAATTTCATCAGGGAACTAAATGTGAACAGTATTGGCATGAAATTCACATCAGAATTCCAAACAAAGGAATTGAACTTCCTTGACATCACCATAATGAGAGGTGAAGATGATCGTCTAAAAACAAGAACATACCGTAAAATAACAGCAAGCAACGATCTCCTTCACTGGGAAAGTCATCATCCCAAAAACCTGAAGAAGGGTATCCCCAAGGGACAATATTTAAGGATAAAAAGAAACTGCTCCTCAGGACACTCTTTTTATAATCAAGCTCAAGAATTAAAAAAAAGATTTGAGGATAGGGGCTATCCCAAACCAGTTTTGAATGAGGCTTTTAAGAAGGCGGACGCTGTCCTAAGGGAGGACCTGTTAAAAGTAAAGACCAAAAAGGAAACAACTACCCTAAGGATCATAGGAAAGTTTGATAATAGATCTAGGGAGGTTCGGGAAATAATTAATAAACATTGGAGGATACTAAGATCTGATCCAGACGTTAGTGACTTGATCACACCGCATCCAGCCATTACATATAGGAGAGGCAGGAACCTTAAAGACCAACTGGTGCATAGCATGTATTATCCACCCAAAACAACAAAAAGTACCTGGTTAGACAATAGACAAACGGGAACTTTTAAATGTGGCAGATGCGTAAATTGTAGATTCATACGCACGGGCAAGGAGTTTGTGAGTAGCAATACAGGAAAGACTTACAAAATACGCCATTTTGCAAACTGCAACACATCAGGGGTGGTATACCTTTGCAAATGCACTTGTGGCATGGAGTATATAGGGAAAACTAAAAGGGAATTTAAGAAACGCATCGGCGAACACATGGGAGATATCAGGAAGAATAAAGATACACCAATAGCGAGACATGTAAGGAGTGAGCATGGGGGAACATAACCTCGATCTCATTTATGGGTATCGAGGTTATTACACCACCGAAACGAGGGGGGGATTGGGACAAACTAATCCTCCAGAAAGAAGCGAGATGGATTCATAGATTAAAAACAGTAGCCCCATTAGGACTGAATGAGATTCAAACCTATACATGCTTCATATAATGTAATCTCACTTCGCGCCCAATTCTACCATACACAAACACCCCCCCCCATCTCACCAATGAAACAAAATAACAGTATCAATCCTGTCGCCATTGGGCCCCCCCAAAAAAGTGATATATATATATATATATATATATAATCATATATATAGATATATGTGGGGAAGATTAACTATGAAGTAAAATTGAAGTACCCCCAAAAAAAGATCCCCAATCATATACTCCATCATATGCAGTCTCCTATTTGATGTACGGAACGAACTATGTAACCCCCCCCCCCCCTTATAAATTTGTCATACCTGTCAGGTATATCTTGTAGATGAAATGTATTCATCCCTGAAACCCTATTAAATATGTGGCAATGTCCAAAAAGTAATCCCTAAAGAGTACTAAAAGAAACCAGCCCCTCCTCATTGACCCAAATGGGTATAAAGGAGAAAAAAAAAAAAAAAAAAAAATTCTAAAAACACGCATGGTGATCTTACCATGCTCTTTATCCTAAAATGTAAACTCCTCTTACTATGAGGTGACCAGGTTACACTGAGATGAATAAAAATTAGATGAATGAGAAACTAATATGTTATATGTCTTAATCTCTATACTGAAAATCTTCCTTGGGTGTGAATTACCCCTTGTCCCTCCCTCTGACTGGATTATAATCTTCTTGATAAAGTGACTGTAGGATCAATGGAAGGATGTGCCTCACTATGTCCTTCCAAAAGTCCTCCTCCTGACTAGGTTATAAACTTTCTGATAGAATGATTGTAGGATCCATGGAGGTATATACCCTATCGTGTTCTTCTAAAAGTCCTAAAACGTAAATAATCTAGCCAGTATACTATAGTCTAAATAATCCCCACTGTGTTCCTAATCAATACTGACACTGGACAAACAAACAGTTTTGTCCAGGTCTAATCTCCAGGTCACTCAGGGAAATTCTCCCGGATCCCGGCAGTGTTTACAGGGCGGAGCACTTGTGCGCATGCGCCGAGTCGCGGCCCGCCCCCACCCGGTGATGCGTCTCGCACGGAGCGGACGTGGGGACGCGTTGCTAGGGAGAGGAGCGGGCGCATGCGCACAGAGGAGACATGCGTTCCGGCCCTGGAGCGCACACGCTGTGCGCATGTAAATGAGCACCGGGAGGCGGTGCAGTGACCCCAATTTAGGATCACACTATATATTAACCCAGGAGCAGGGCGGCGGTTCACTTCTATCACTGTAGGTGAGGATGTGGACCGTGCCATGGACTAGAGCATGAAGCTGGACAGCTAGGTCTAAAGTCTCCATAGACAAGGTAACAAAAAGGATGGGAATACAAAATAAGGGTGGAGAGGTGATGTGGAAATCTATTAGCTCTACTATAAATAATGATTTGTCCACAGAGACAGGGTCCGGGTGGCCTTAGTATAAGAGGGCTAATAGGACCTAAACAACAGGAGATTACTGGGGCTTCTGGTGACCATACTGAACCTCTACTAACCTGGAAACCATCTAACCAATAAGGGACATAGGATCATCACAACAAGGTATTTTGTTCCATCTATGACTGAAAGGCCATTTTTACTATCATATAGGGATATATACATGTACTATATGCATGTATACTTCTTGCAGGACCACAGAGTCTATAACAACAGGGGTCTGAACTGTTGGGGGACATTTGGAACATCTGGAGGGTATGTAACATACAGATATAACTAAGATTATACAATTATGTATAAGGTCCTCTTTCCCTCCGTGTCCCCATCAGGTTGTCATTTTAACTCCCCCCCCCCCCCCCCCTGATACTAAGAATAACACTTCCATTCCCACCACCCTCCCCCCCTTTTTATTCTGTTTTATAGTTTTTCTTGAAACATAACAAGATCCAAACTGATCAGTTATCCCTTGGGAAGGGAGGTGGAATAAGGCGATGTGATAGGTAACTCCACAGATGTCTTTGATTATATATTGACACAGTGGGTTCATATGTACCTATATACAATCACCCCTTTGTAATGGTGGAGGTCTATATAAACTTGAAAATAAACTGTTCTAGCTAAAGTTTTATTTTCCCGGGTGGGGGAAAATCCTTATATAATACGACTACCACATCTTTCTCCTATGTTTACAGAAAGAATACTCTGTGGACGTGAGACCCCCACATATATACATGTAGGATCACATTCCGTCTCCAATTGAGATAAAGTAAAGTAACCTGGGACGAGATCTCACAACACGGGCTACCTGAATATCTTAAGGAACCCGTATATCTGATGTATCATATCATATATTTCGATGCATAAGCCCCTGAAGAGCCTTTAGAATATAAGAAAGGCGAAACGCGTCGGGCGTAAAAGATCACAACCGGTGGTCATATATGTTTTCATACATCATCTGCTGTAAATTGTGAATTTAAATGTATGACAAATAGATGTTACGTATCCCTGGAGCCCCGACCCTATACAAATGTTACCAGGGACTCCGCTTGTGATACATTGACCAGTGACTTAAAGTGACGGACGGACTGGTGATACCTATGCGGTTTATGCCTGGAGAATTATATCCAGACAACCCGCTGGGTAGCACAAGCACTGAATAGGTGACATTTATGAAACCAACATTTGTTCATAATACAATAGATTTGTGTTTTCTTGGGTGTGTGGGGGAGGTTTATTTGTATGTATAGTGTATGTCTAACACTGTAACACTAACACATAGTCCACACTGGACATTTTAATACACAATAAAAACTAATTTTGATAGATATTCCTGTAGTGTATTGAATTTAAATAATTGGATATCTCTATACCTAAAAAATCGGTGAATACATAAATAGGTGCATACTAAACATAATATCTATCTATATAATCAGCTAGTGGCATCCGTCATCTACATCAGTCTGAATGTCGCAGAATTCCACAACCCAACTGAAGTACGCTGGACACCATATTGGGACACCCAACTCATGGGTCTCCTAATATGCCGCCGCCGCACACCCAGATTACATGCCCTACACTCAACACCCCCGCTGTACCCACCTCCGCCATCCAATATCTCTGCTGCACCCTTCTCTGACGTCTGACACCTCCGTGGCACCCACTTCCGCCGCTCAACACTCCTGCTGCATCCACCTCCACCGCCTGACACCCCCGCTGCACCCCCACCTTTGCACATGCAATCTCTGGGGCTCTGTCTGGGGCCAGTGTGTCTAGGTGGAGATGGGTGTGGGTGCCCTCTGGTGGCTACAAAGAGCAACGCACTCCATCTGCTTCTGGACACACAAGCCCCAGAGAGAGCCCCAGAGTTTCTTAGGGTGGAGGTGGATGCAGACACACACACATAAATCTACACATACATACATACGCACACATACACACATATACATGCATATACAGATATATAAACACATATACACATTCATAGACACACATATACACACATATGCGCATACACACATGCACATATACACATATCCATGCACAGACATACATGAATACATGCATAAACACATGTGCATACACATGCACAAACACATGCGCTTACATGCACATACACATGTGCATACATACACACATGCGCATACACGCACACACACTTACATACATACATACACACACATACATGGACATACACGCACACACATACAGGTGCATAAACACGCATACACACATGCACACACATGTGCGTACATGCACATACATGTACAAACATGCACATACATGCACACACATGCATACACATACACATGCACATAAACACTCATGCACATATATGCACACACACATGCATACACATAAACACATATGTACGCACTGTGGTGATGCAACCCATGGCCGGGTGAATCACATGGGTGGTCGGTATATGGCTCTGTTCACATTATCCGGTTTTACTGTGGGTGTGCTGTGTTGAACTTACCCGGAACACAGTGAGTTAAAAGCTGAAAGTGAGTGCTGTAGACCTGACACATAGATGAGCCTGATGAGCGGCTGAGAGCAAGGTGTGCTGATTGCATAGCAGCCCAGGTGGGTGTGTCAGTGTGGGTGTGGCAGCCACGATAAAGAGCTAGCCAGGTGTCTGTGGGAGAGATTAGTCAGAAGATGACAGACTGCAGATGAGAGATCAGTGTGAGAGGAGATGACAGACTGCAGATCAGATCAGACTGTAGGGGAGTTCAGACTGCAGAGTCCAGGGAGAGACGGCAGTCTGGAAACAGAGTCTGCACAGACCAGAGACTGGAGATGACTGGAGATGAGAGCAGTCCAGAGCTCTGTGTTGTGAAGACGTGCAGAGGCGATCTGTCCCGTTGGGATGAGAGGGAGGCTTGGCCTGCTGCATGCGGCGGGTACCTGTTCTTCTAACAGTGCCTCTAACGGTGTGTGTGAACCGGTGGCCGGGAACGGGGCATTATGGCTTCTAGTGTGGGGAAACCGTGGCTGAACCAGGTGGACGCTGGTCTGGACGTGTCTCGCCACACATCCAGGAAGGAGCCCCTTGGGGTTGCATGGCATACTCGGGACTCAGGTTGCTAGACCCGGATCCGTGCCCGGTAAGAGAGCAGTCCCCATATGCAAGGGTGAACTGAGTTCCATGTGTGAGATGTGTTGGCTCATGTAAAAATGCCATGGAAGTATATGGGTTGGCTTAAGTAAAAAAGCCATGTATGGTGTGGGGCCGTTGGGCCCGTGAGTGAATGAAAACAGAGCAGAAGCCTCTGAGTGGAAAGAAGATCTAGTCCTGTGAGAGTGGAGCTGTGAGGCCAGATGACAGGGGTTAATAGAGTACTGGGAGTTGAGAAGATCGGCTGACCCTGGAGGGGCTCGCGAGGGCGTGTTTGGTGGAGCCGCTTGCCTGGAGGTCTGGCCTGAGCGTTTGGCAGACTTGGAAGCGGTTGGCGACCTGGAGACACGTGCCGAGAAGTTCTTGGGGGCATGTCTTGCCCTGGAGCTTCGGTGACTAAACCCGGGTCGGGGCCTGGCTCAGAGCAGCCGGAGTGCTATGTAGTGGCTGTGGTTTGTTGCAGCCTGTGAGAAGGGATTGGACCCTCCAAGGGGAATTGGGTCAAGGAATAGCCTGGCTGTAGGGTAGATACCGTCAGGTTTGAATAGGGGTGTGCCGACCAGGCCCAGATCCCTATGGGACGGTGTATGACCCGTGTACTCTGTGTGTGTAACGGTACCGTAAGGTAACCGGGTGTAGAAGGAGATGTGCAATATAATTTATGTACTGTGGAATGTAAGGTAATGAGCTACGTATTCATGAGAATTATATGATACTGTTCCTACGGGAGTGTGAGTGTATAAGGTATTTATTATAAAAGTATGTGTAGAGTATAGATAGGTCGTAGGCCGTGATCACCACGGGAGCTGTCGGTAGTGCTCCCAGGGTTTGAGGGAGTCGTGGTGACAGGTCCCGGTGATCGCAAGAGTTATATGTGCAATATGGTTGTATGTTATGTGTAATGTAAATGTATTATGTGATGTACTTATGATAAATGTTTAATGTACTACCCGAGTTATGTGATGCATGTGAGAAGTAAACGGGTGGTCATTTGCAAAATTATTCACACGTGTTGGTGTCATTGAGCAGCAAGCGAGGTCCCCGGGTTGCTACCTCACAGCACACATACACGTACCCGCATACACATGCACACACATATGCGCATACACACATACATACATACACACACATATACATGCACATACATATGCACACATGCACGATACATACAAGAACATATGTGCATACACCCACACACATACCCGCAGACACTTACAGTGCCTTGTGAAAGTATTTGGCCCCCTTGAACTTTTCAACCTTTTGCCACATTTCAGGCTTCAAACATAAAGATATAAATTCTAATTTTTTTGTGAAGAATCAACAAGTGGGACACAATTGTGACGTTGAACGAAATTTATTGGATATTTAAAATTTTTTTAACAAATAAAAAACTGAAAAGTGGGGCGTGCAATATTGTTTGGCCCCCTTGATTTAATACTTTCTAGCGCCACCTTTTGCTGTGATTACAGCTGCAAATCGAGAGACTGAAATTCTTGCCCATTTTTCCTTGCAAAACAGCTTGAGCTCAGTGAGGTTGGATGGAGAGTGTTTGTGAACAGCAGTTTTCAGCTCTTTCCACAGATTCTCGATTGGATCAGGTCTGGACTTTGACTTGGCCATTCTAACACCTGGATACGTTTAGTTTTGAACCATTTCATTGTAGATTTTGCTTTATGTTTGGGATCATTGTCTTGTTGTAAGATAAATCTCCATCCCAGTCTCAGGTCTTTTGCGGACTCCAACAGGTTTTCTTCCAGAATGGTCCTGTATTTGGCTCCGTCCATTTTCCATCAATTTTAACCATCTTCTTTGTTTCTGCTGAAGAAAAGCAGGCCCAAACCATGATGCTGCCACCACCATGTTTGACAGTGGGGATGGTGTTTTGAGGGTGATAAGCTGTGTTGCTTTTACGCCAAACATATTGCTTTGCATTGTACCCAAAAAGTTCAATTTTGGTTTCATCTGACCAGAGCACCTTATTCCATGTTTGGTGTGTCTCCCAGGTGGCTTGTGGCAATCTTCAAACAAGACTTTTTATGGATATCTTAGGAAATGGTTTTCTTCTTGCCACTCTTCCATAAAGGCCAGATTTGTGCAGTGTACGACTGATTGTTGTCCTATGGACAGACTCTCCCACCTCAGCTATAGATCTCTGCAGTTCTTCCAGAGTGATCATGGGCCTTTTGGCTGCATCTCTGATCAGTCTTCTCCTTGTTTGAGATGAAAGTTTAGAGGGATGACCGGGCCTTGGTAGATTTACAGTGCTCGTTGAGATGTTTAAAACTTGGGAAATCTTTTTGTATCCAAATCCGGCTTTAAACTTCACCACAACAGTATCTTGGACCTGCCTGGTTTGTTCCTTGGTCTTCATGATGCTCTCTGCACTTGAAACAGAGCCTGAGACTATCACAGAGCAGGTGCATTTATACAGAGACTTGATTACACAAAGGTCGATTCTAATTATTATTACCAGCCATTTAGGACAACTTTGGCTCATTCAAAGGTCCACAATGAACTTCTGGAGTGAGTTTGCTGCACTGAAAGTAAAGGGGCCGAATAATATTGCACACCTCACTTTTCAGCTTTTGATTTTTTTTTAAAGTTTAAAATATTCAATAAATTTCGTTCAACTTCACGATTGTGTCCCACTTGTTTATTCTTCAAAAAAAATTAGAATTCATATCTTTATGTTTGAAGCCTGAAATGTGGCAAAAGGTTGAAATGTGCAAGGGGGCCAAATACTTTCACAAGACACTGTATCTACATACACACATGCACATACATGCATATACACATACAGACACAAACATGTGCACACATGCACATACATACATGCACACATGCACATACATGCACATACACATACATACACATACATGCACACACATGCACATACATACATGAACATACATACACACATGCACACACATACACACGTGGTCACCATCTTTGGACACTCAGGTATACAAGGATAGTAGCAGCGTGAAACATCACACTGCCCCACTGCAAAATTACAGTAATTACAATATTACATCAGAGGGGAACTTGGTGGGAGGTAATAAAGTGGATAATGAGGTTTCTCTGCCTATTTTGAATGTAATAAAGGTTTTTTCTCAGTGTTGTGTTTTTTTCTTTTTACTGAAAGTATTGCTAATGGCCGGCTGTCATACTGATGGCTGACATTAGTAATAGGGCTTGATGTCATCTGCCAAAAAAAAGCTGACATCAACCCCTTTTTTATCCAGTTTGCCACGACTACAAAACAGATGGAAGAGCATGGTAACCGCCAGTTTTGGCATCTCTCATGGAGGTGCCAATTCTGAGATGGCTGCTGGCAGCAATTTTCTTTGTGGGGCACTCAGAACGCTTGGGCCTTAGCATGCTGAGAATTCCAACCCCCAGCTGCCTGGGTTACTTTGGCTGCCAATACAAAACCCAGCAAGGCCCAATTTTTTTTAGTAGTTTATTTACATAACTAAAAAAATAGGTCTCCCTGTATTTTTCATTGCCAGTGAAGGTAACACCAGGCAGCGAGGGTTGGAAGCCAGTAGCTGCTTGGTTTACCTGCACTGGCAAAAGAAAATACAGCAAAATCCTACACATTTGAACCAGGAAATTAAACACTTTATTAATAATAAAAACCAGAAGCAGGTTTTTTTTTAGTAAAAATACATTTATTTACATACATTGGGAGAGGGCTTGGGAGGAAGAGAAACAGCGGAAAGGGGGAGAGATGGCTGGAGCCTCCAGCACCACAGAGCACGCCTCATCATGATGGCACTGTCCTCCTAATGCGATAACATCGGACCCACATTTAGTATACTATAACAAAAAAACTGTTGTACTCTAAAAAGTGAACAATAAATATGAGAATATGAACATGCAACTGATGAACCCAGGGCTAGGGGTACTCGGACACCAGGATGGATTTGATGGCTGTGGCGGGGACTCATGGGTGGTCAGGTTCCCGGTTCCGTGCCCTGGCTGTCATTTGTTAGATGGGGGAGAAATATTTACAGGGATAAAGAGTATGTAACGCCACCTGTGGATCCCGGTAATTTGGGTACCGGCGCTGCAGGCCGGCCGCTGAGGTGATGATAGGTGCAGCTCAGTGTGGTCCACCTCCCCACAGGTGGAGCTTTTAACCTCAGGGCAGTGATGATGGAGGAAGAGGGGAATCATTGTTCCCACCCCTCCGGTGAGACAATGATGATGCTGAGGCCCTCCAGGCGCCGGCGGGAAGAAAGACAGAGACCGATTCAACTTCAACTCCACTTTACTGGTACCGGCAGATGTTATGGAGAACAAGGTACAGTCTGGTTTTAACGGGTAGTAGCTGTCGGTTCAGGGTACCCCTATGGAGTCTCCAGATGTTCCTTTCTGATAGTCTCTCGGGGTCTAATTCTGTCCTTCTCACTATTTAACCACCTTTGCAGAGCTCTCCCGCCAGTCCATTGGTCTCATACGGTGGAGCACAGGTTTTCCTTTACCGGTGCGGGTGGGAATAACAACAAGCAAAACCTCCCGCCACCGGAATCCGGGCCAATACTCCTTGGATCGATTATGGGTCTGAGGGGTGAGGTATCTTCTTGTGGCGCCTACGGCTACCCGGTTTCAATGGGCCCACAGCTCGTCGGTTTGAGGTCAGGGATAAACCACTGACCACCTCAGCTTCCATGTTGCCGGTGTTCCCCAGACGTTACCAGCTGGCTCCAACCGGTGCTGGTCCGTCCCCTTCTGTCCTGGGACACCCTCTTGGAGATGGATGATCCCTCCTGTCACAGAACTGTCAGGCGTGTCCTGACTGACTGCCTTCCAGCACTAACTCACTAATTGTCACTCAAGTCTTCCTGAACTAACCTAGGCTCCACCCCCTTTTTGGACCTACTGAATAATCGGTCCCTTAATCTAAGGTGGCCTAGTGTTGTGTGTGAATTCAGAGTCCATAGGTTAAACCCTAAACCCACAACTACAAATATACTACATATGTTTTCAAAGTGTAATACCTCCCTATGGTGCCTAGCCATAGGGGTGCCACACATCACTGCTATGAAAAACATGATGAAAAAAATTGAACAATTTGAGATACTTCGCAGACAAGAGCGAAGCCCTTTGAGCCCAGAAACCAAACGTCAAGATGTAGCTCTTTACTGGGTTCCTATCCTATATTTGTCAAAGATAGAATTTCTTCACTGCAAAGTATGCAACTAATCAGCATCACAGTGCCGTCATGACCATGTATTTACTTTATAGTGCTAAATCCTAATGACAAGTTCTTTTCAATGAATAATCAAGTAAAAGCCATGGCTAAAAAATATATGTAGTTAGCATCCATTCTTCTAAGTGCCAATGCTCTCAAATAGCTCTCAAATAGCTCTCAATTCCCATGAACCCAGCAGTTCCTTAAAGACTGAAGATCTAATGCAATTAAAACCAATTCAAATGAAAACAGAACAAGATATAATGACTAAGGGAAGTGTCCTGGCCATGGAGAGGAGAGAAAGCAGAAATCCCAGCTCCTGCTCCCCACGCCAGGTTTCTAACACAATCTAGCAGCATCCACCACCCAAAACCGCTGTATATGCCGGCTAAAAATTGGAGCACCAGGCCCTGCACCCGCCCGAGCCCCCCGGTGACCCCCTCAGCGGGAAACGGCCGATATCTGCAGAGTGCAGGCAGAAGCGGTGCAGGCCACATGGCCCTCAATATGGCGGACCCTGCTGACAGAAGCAGGGCAGTGGGATAGGGTTGGAGGAAGCCCCAGGCAGCGGAGAGAGACTCCCTACCCCACCAGACATCAGAGGAGACAGCACAGACCAGAGCCCCATGGAGCACATCTTACCATTGTCTGATGCCAGTAACCCACAGCCGCCTACTTGTTCACATGCGGCGACATCCTGGGCCTGCACCATCCACGATGCCGACGAGACCACACATAGAGGAGGAGAGGCCCTGCACACGCCGATCTCTGCCACGAGGCCCCCTAGAGGTGTAGCACACTCTGGAGGACACCAGCTGCAGGAGGTAACCAAGTCCCAGGGCTTCACAATGCTCACAGCCCCAGTAAGCTCAGAGGGGTTGAGAGGGGCACATGGCCTTGCACCCCTAGGGGATGGGGAAACCCGGGAGCCACAGGGATGAGCACAGAAATCACTGGGCTGCCCTGGGGAGAGCCTTAAAGGGGGCCTGCCAGACAATGAGCTGCCCATAACTGCATGCACTAGGGACCCCGCATTAGACTGTAGGAGACCCCCCATGTCCCCGTAGTTCCCCCAGGCCCCCCAAACATCAGATAGAGGGATGACCTCACAGCCCGCATACGGGCCATAGCCACCAAGGAGAAGATGGAGGGCTTTCTCCACAGAATGGAGTCCTCCTTTAAGACCGAGGTTGCCACCCTCAGGGGCAAAGTCCGCCAGCTCACTAGCAGAGTCTGCTCCATTGAATCCACTATAACCGACCTGACAAGGCGTACAGAGGCCCTTGAGAGGCAAGTCCATAGCCAGAACTCTGACTTCGACCACCTCCTAGACCTAATGGAGGACCTAGAGTACCGTGACAGATGCAATGTTAGGGTCCGAGGACCTCCAGAATCCATCCCCGCAAGGGACCTGGATACTACACTCCATGGGGTCTTTAACTACATCCACAACATGCCAAAGGGTGCGCAACTCAAACTAGACTGAGCACAAAGATCCCTGGGCCCCCCTCCCCAGAGGGTGCCAGACCCAGAGACATTATGTGCCGCCCCAGGGTATATGGGGTACTCGGGTATCTGGGCCCTTGCTGAGGTTGGGATGTCACTGGTGGCCTGTGCAGACCCGTGCCCTGGGGGCTATGCTTTTAAAAAGGGGTAGTATAGTGGGAATAAAGAGTTTGTGACGCCACCTGCAGATTCTGGTGACTAGACACCAGCGCTGCCTCAGTCCACCGGAGGGCGATGGTATGGCAGCCTATATGGAACAGCTCCCTGCAGGTGGAGCTGGGCCTCCGTGGCAGTAGTGCACCGATGATGGGGATGCAGTCTGTAGGAGCAAATTATCAGCAATGCAGTATCAGGACAAACACAAGGAGACTCTGTCACTCTACTTGGTTACTTTGCTGGAACACTTCTGGTGGCAATACAGTTCACAGTGAAAAACAGTCTTTTCGTGAGGTAGCCGGCCGGGTAGTCACAGCAGGCTGCAAGATTTCTAGGAGACTCCTGTGGTATGCCTTCTCTTAACTATCCTAGGTCCTGTTGCTGATTCGTGTTCTCGCACTACCCCTTACTACCAGGCCTTTTGGGGTGCTGCTGAGTTCCCATGCACAGAGGGGTACTGCACCCGTAAAAGAGGTGCAGATACTCCAGCTGCAGGTGGATTCTAGGATAGTGGGTGGAACCCATAACCAGCACTCCCACACTAGATTACACGGTGGGTGGTTATCCGGGAGGGAATACAAAGCACCTCTAGGGGGAACAAGGTGGTCCGTAGTTGGTTGGAGGAAAGATAGAAGAAGAGAGGGTTTGAGGAAAGATCCCAGGAGCAGACAGCCAGTTTGGGAGCGAGGAACTCGAGGGAGTTTATCTTAGATGGCTTACCGGGCACCGGAGCCCGCACCTGTGTGATACTTTAGGATCACAGAAAAATCCGGAGTCCCGTGGAGTCTACAATTCTCCCGGGCACCTGAACAGTTCAAAGAGAGGGAACCAAGCTCTGCTGAAGGAGCAAGCGGTCGGCCAGCAGAGGGTTACCCGACGGCCGTGAGGGTGAGAGAAGAGAAGAGGCTAGGCTGATTACAAGTCACCAAACTTCCCACAGACTGGGAAGCAGGAAGGAACAGACGGGGTTAGAGGAGGAAGGCACACCAAGGGTTCAACCATACCGCCTGGAGTCCGCCTGCAGCCACCCGATAAGTTACCTGTCCTCATACCATCAGGAGTGCGGAACTGTAACTGTGTATGCATGCAAGTGAACAGTAAAGTACCCGGAGGAAAGTGACTTTTGACTCTGCCTGCATTTCTTCCAATGAACTTGTTTCCCAAACAGGAACGCTGCCCCGGAGGTCCAGTCCTACCTGTGGAGAATTTTACCTACTCAGCCGCAATATTATTCACCTCCGGCGGACTGTGGCGGCGCTGGTGAATCATCACCAGAAACTACAGGTGGCATCACATAATCCCCTGTAAATATAAAAACCCCTTTTTCAAAGATAAGTCCAGGACATGGGATCAGGCGCGGCCGCCATTCCCCGTGACACCCCTTCGAGGCCTGATACCCGAGTACCCCAAAGCCTGGGCTCGACATATCTTTTCTGGCGTCATGAACAGGATATCGTGCCCAGTACCACCGGGTATTGTGCACCTTGAATTTGGACTTCGACTTGAAACAAACTTTTTCCTCCACTGCTTGGCGCCAAAAATGGGTTCCCGCCATTACTGAAGGAGGACCCAAGATGGTGCCGTAGCCATGTACTAAACGCCATGTGCAGGCCTGGGGGCGTGTCTCAGCCCCAAGAAGAAGGAGGGCCATGATGGAGGTGCCAAAGTGTGTGGCCGCCCAGATTGCCATCAATCAGGGGGGCGGCCCACAGGACGTTCCTCGGGAGTGGCAGCCCATAAGAAGACTAACCGGAAGAGAAGGACAGAACGACCAAGGCTCTTTTGTACCCAGCAGCAAGGCAGCACTCCGTTGGAGAGACATTGTGCGCGAGCTTGAGGAGCAAACCCAAGCCGCGCAAGGAGACCCAGCAGCGGCGCCCCTCTTAACCTTAGAAGGGGATGCTGACTACTGGAGGGACGCGTTTGGACAGCTCCGCCAGGAAATGGAAGAAGCCCTGGCGTGAGTGTGCCGGCGGTGGAGTGCGGAGCGGACGTATGAACTTTCATCCATGAGAGCAGAAAGCGAGGCGCAAGAGGCAGCAGTAGCAGAACGAGCAGTTGTGGAGAACTGCGCCTCCTTACCACCCGTTACACCACCCGTCCAGACCCAGGACACAGGAGTTCAAACAGAACCCCTGACTACACCACCGTCCTGTTCTAGTAGCTGTCTCCGGCTGGAGGCAGCATGCACGTCCCCTACAGAACCCAACGTCGTTGTTGAGGAGGAGTACGAGGAAACAGATAAAGAGGAACCGGAGGTCGTGAAGAGAGCCTCGGGAGGGAGCACCCCAGAAGCTGCGTGGTGACCATGTGGCAGCGGCAGTAGCGAGGAGCCCCCGCCATTGTGAGCTCAGTGGAGACACGAGTAGTGTCCAGAGTCCCAACCGGCAACTCACCACCCCCACAGTACCAGTCTCTTCAGCGATCCCAATCAACTCTGGATGAGAAGGGCCAAGTGGCAAGACAGAGACGCAGGGAAGAATGGTTCCAGAGAGAACAGGTAACCTGGCGACTCCGGGACGAGGCCAGATCAAAGCCCCCGTTTCCAATAGAGCTACGCCGCCTAGGTACCGTTATTTCCATCTACCAGGATGAAGGCTGGGGATTTCTTCAGGAACCGGGACTTACAGACGACGTATTCTTTGCCAGACTCGATATGGAGTCGTACCTGCGGAGAGGGCACCCGGACAGAGATCTTTACCGAAGTGAGCAGGTCACTTATGAGCGGTACCCTGACCCATTAGGCTGGTTCACTATAAGGATCTCCCGCTGTGTAGACACTCCCCGCTAACTATAGAGTCCCATGTAGAGACATTGTATTCAGCAAGAGACTCACGTAGCGAGACATTGCCCTGTATATAGCCCCTTCCAGCAACCATGCCCTTTTATTTTTACTTTTCCCATTTTTGCAACCCCTGAATGAAGAGTTTCCTCGTATGTTTAAATCTGAAGACTCAGAGACTTTATTTTGAACTTTCCTTTTCCCTGTTTAATGATGTGTGCTGTGTGAGCAGCGGCCCAGTGGTGATAATACACACTGGACTGTGCTGGACAATACATTACTGCTGGGCCCGCGTAGTTAGTACCGGTCCCCCTTGGGCCGAGTTAATAATGTCTTATATGCAGATAGTTATAGCCGGAGCGTAACAGCTTACCAACAGGTTACCCGAGGGCCATGGGGTCTGATAATATTAACTACTGCAATGTCTGTGTGTATATGTGTAACGTTCCAAGAAAAGTGCCTCCCAGCAGTGGGAAGAAAACCAAGTATGCTTAGTTATATATAGTTTACCCGTTAATGTTGATGATAAAAGAAAAATGCTTTTCACTTTACTGTAAACAGGTACAAATACTCACGGACGAGTATATCCAACAAGGGGGTATGTTGCGCCCTGTGAAGCAGGTGTCACAGAGGGGTCCTGCACCCGTAGAAGAGGTGCAGATACTCCAGCTGCAGGTGGATTCTAGGATAGTGGGTGGAACCCATAACCAGCACTCCCACACTAGATTACACGGTGGGTGGTTACCCGGGAGGGAATAAAAAGCACCTCTAGGGGGAACAAGGTGGTCTGTAGTTGGTTAGAGGAAAGATGAAAGAAGAAGAGAGGGTTTGAGAAAAGATCCCAGGAGCAGACAGCCAGTTTGGTAGCGAGGGAGTTTATCCTAGACGGCTTACCGGGCACCGGAGCCCGCACCTGTGTGATAGTTTAGGACCACAGAAAGATCCGGAGTCCCGTGGAGTCTAAAATTCTCCTGGGCAGACCAAAGAGAGGGAAACAGGCACTGTTGAAGGAGCAAGCGGTCAGCATGCAGAGGGTTACCTGACGGCTGTGAGGGTGAGAGAAGAGAAGAGGCTAGGCTGATTACAAGTCACCAAGCTTCCCACAACAGACTGGGAAGCAGGAAGAAACAGACGGGGTTAGAGGAGGAAGGCACACCAAGGGTTCCACCATACCACCTGGAGTCCACCTGCAGCCACCCAAAAAGTTACCTGTCCTCATACCATCAGGAGTGCTGAACTGTAACTGTGTATGCATGCAAGTGAACAGTAAAGTACCCGGAGTAAAGTGACTTTTGACTCTGTCTGCATTTCTTAAAATTAACTTGTTTCCCAAACAGGAACGCTGCCCCGGGGGGTCCAGTCCTACCTGTGGAGGACTTTACCAACTCATCCGCAATGCCATTCACCTCCGGCAGACTGTGGCGGCGCTGGTGAATCATCACCAGAAGCTACAGGTGGCGTCACAACAAACTTGTACATAATCCCCTGTAAATATAAAAACCCCTTTTTCAAAGATAGGCCCAGGACACGGGATCAGGCGCGGCCGCCATTCCTCGTGACACCATTAACCCCTCTGAGGCCTGATACCCGAGTACCCCAAAGCCTGGGCTCGACACTTCCCAGCTCTTAAGAAGGGGGGCTCGACCTTTAGTGGGCGATCCTGGGGTGACGGTGCTGTGTGGACAGGGTGTCGGGGCCAGTAGACTGACCGGCGACGGCCGGTATTGGTGGCTCATGTGCTAGACTCCCTGCAACACGTCCTCGGAGCCAGCTCCCCGTGGTGGACCAGGGTTAGGGATGGGCGAATCTACTCGCTAGGACTCGTTACTCGGCGAGTAGTAAGGGACTCGCAGGACTCGGTACTCTGCGAGTTTCCCAGTCATTACTCGCACGAGTCCAATGCAAATCAATATCAATCCTAGTTTTGTCAGAAACGCTGACAACACTAGGATTGCCATTGTTTGCATTAGACTTGTGCGAGTAATCACTGGCTACTGTGCCAGTGATAGCAGGGAAACTCGCAGATAACTGCTGTTTCTTTGCGAGCCGAGTCCAGCTGTCTTCTCTGTGCAGCTCCAGGGTCCTAGAGCCCGCCTGCTCACAGACATTATGTAGCAGTGCTGAGATTGTTCTCAGTCTGCTCATTCCCTGTGTACAGACATGAATGTCTGTGCACAGAGATGATGTAGCAGTGCTGAGATTGTTCTCAGTCTGCTCATTCCCTGTGTACAGACATGAATGTCTGTGCACAGAGATGATGTAGCAGTGCTGAGATTGTTCTCAGTCTGCTCATTCCCTGTGTACAGACATGAATGTCTGTGCACAGAGATGATGTAGCAGAGCTGAGATTGTTCTCAGTCTGCTCATTCCCTGTGTACAGACATGAATGTCTGTGCACAGAGATGATGTAGCAGAGCTGAGATTGTTCTCAGTCTGCTTATTCTCTGTGCATAGACATCTATATTTATGCACAGGGGATGTAGCAGAGAGGACATCGCGTTTTGGACTGCGTCGGACGGAAGAGGATTTTTTTAATTAAAGATGGAGTCCCTAATGGCTTTTTTTTTTATTTCTAATAAAAAATTTTCCTTGTGTTGTGTTTTTTTTAAAACAATTTAATAGAAATTCATGGCGGTCATGTCTAATATTGGCGTGACCGCCATAAATTTCGGGCTTAGGGCCAGCTGATAATACAAAGCTGGCCCTAACCTCTTTATTACCCAGCGTGCCACCGCTACCAGGGCCGCTGGAAGAGCAGGGTTCAGCGCCAGAGGATGGCGCTTCAATGAACGCGCCATCTTCTGGGGCGGCTGCGGGCTGCAATTTGCAGCGGGGGGTGCCCAGAAAGCTTGGGCATCCCTGCGCTGCGGATTCCAGCCCCCAGCTGCTTAGCTGTACCTGGCTAGACATAGAAATTGCGCGGAGCCCCACGCATTTTTTTTTCATTATTTCATGAATTTCAGAGCCAGAGTCTCAGAGTCAGAATCTCAGAATTTCATGAAATAATTAAAAAAAAATGCGTGGGGCTCCGCGCAATTTCTATGTCTAGCCAGGTACAGCTAAGCAGCTGGGGGCTGGAATCCGCAGCGCAGGGATGCCCAAGCTTTCTGGGCACCCCCCGCTGCAAATTGCAGCCCGCAGCCGCCCCAGAAGATGGCGCGTTCATTGAAGCGCCATCCTCTGGCGCTGAACCCCGCTCTTCCAGCGGCCCTGGTAGGGGTGGCACGCTGGGTAATAGAGGTTAGGGCCAGCTTTGTATTATCAGCTGGCCCTAAGCCCCAAATTTATGGTGGTCACGCCAATATTAGACATGACCGCCATGAATTTCTATTAAATTGTTTTAAAAAAAACACAACACAAGGAAAATTTTTTATTAGAAATAAAAAAAAAAGCCATTAGGGACTCCATCTTTAATTAAAAAAATCCTCTTCCATCCGACGCAGTCCAAAACGCGATGTCCTCTCTGCTACATCCCCTGTGCATAAATATAGATGTCTATGCACAGGGAATAAGCAGACTGAGAACAATCTCAGCTCTGCTACATCATCTCTGTGCACAGACATTCATGTCTGTACACAGGGAATGAGCAGACTGAGAACAATCTCAGCTCTGCTACATCATCTCTGTGCACAGACATTCATGTCTGTACACAGGGAATGAGCAGACTGAGAACAATCTCAGCACTGCTACATCAGGCAGCAGCCGGGCTCTAGGACCCTGGAGCTGGCAGCCTGTACAGAGGAGACAGGATCTTATCTGTGCGAGTCAGCGATTACTTACAAAGTAAACTAGCAATGCAAATAAATGACAAAACTAGGATTGCTTCAGGCTGAAGCTTCCGAGACACATCTGCGATTTGTAAATCTCACACTACTCGCTATTACTCGCTTCCCCATTCATTAACATTGGACTCGCTAGACTCGCAACGAGTAGCGAGTCCTGTGCTCGGACTCGCTAGAGTCAAGCGATTCCGAGTAATTTAGGATTCGCCCATCACTAACCAGGGTTCCCCCTGGAGTATGGGCGCTCGGGTATGGGGGTCCCCTCTCACTTCTCCTGGGCTTTCTTCTCTCACGTCCCCCTCCCTCGGAGACCCCTTTTCTCTCTCAAGGCTCCCTTTCCTACTTCTCCTCGGGGCAAACTAAAACTCCCCGTTTTTCTACCTCCCTCCGACCCTAACTCTTCCCCCAGGGACTGGGCTCCAACCATTTGCCTAGGCTCGAGTGTGGGAGTGCCGGTGGGAGCCTCCTACAAACCTTGCATTCCTACTGTGACAGGGATAACCACACACTCTTTTACGGGTGCAGTACCTCAACTGTGTTGCCTGACCAGTGGGGCGCCACAATTATCTGCAGGGTCCACAACTTTAAAGCTAAAGAGGACATCCTTGCAAAGGCTCAATCCCCTGACCCCCTATTGTACTAAGGGAACCCTATCCAACTGATGCCCGATCTGTCATGCCGCATGCTGCAAAAGCGCAGGGCTCTCCATCCCCTACTGGATGTACTGCGCAGCAACAACACACCTGTACATCTGGGGCTTCCCCTTCCTCCTCCAGATAAGCAGGGAGTGCCAACTTCTCTCGGTAAGCCACCTGAGGGATATCCCAGCTTTCCTGGAGAGCCTTGGGATCCTGTCTTGGGATCCCACCCCCCAGCCTCAACATCACTGAGTGGCCGGGCCAGCCTGCGGGTGGAGGGGGAGCTTGGGCCCCCGAGAGAACAAAGGCCACAGCGGCGTACAAAAAGGGGGGCACTAGGAACAAGGGGGCTAGAAAAGGGGCCCTAACCCTGCCTGTCATGGCTAATCACTAGATCGCACCCATGCTGCACGCAGACGGGCCCTTCTACTGAAAAGGCGCGCTATATACGACGCCACATTGTAAGCCCTTATTTACATCACACTGATTTTGAAATTTGAATGTTATTACTTGTATCTAATACTCCGCTACTATTTTAGTTATTGCTGCTGTTTTATTTATTTTTGTTGAATTATATGCCTATGTACTAGAAAACTTTGGCGTGGGGAGGCCCTGCTCTACCTGGAAAGACCTTACCCCAATCGGAGTCTGCACACTGCAGGGAGGTGCGGAATTCACTGCTACAACCCCCACCCTACTACTGATCCCGGAACCCGAGAACAGTTATCTTACTCTCCCTCAAAATCTTTTTTCACTACCCTATCTCTCTACTAGCTTTACCTCTCCTTTACTTCACCCCTCCACCTAGTTCAGTCTTATCTCCACTTTCTCCCCCACTCTCCCTATCCCACCCTACCTGGTCCCCCTGGGTTACCCCCCTCCGGAACCCAAACCTAGACCCCAGTCCTCCAACTTAGACTATCTGCTCTCTATCCTGGTTGCCCGTCCCTAAGGTGTCCCACTGGGAGCCCCACAGTATGGCCAACCTAAAAATTGGAACCCTCAACGTGAGAGGTTTTAATACCCCCTCAGAAACGCTCCCAAGTCCTCCTTGACATGCACAAACAGAATGTCCAAATTTTACTGCTGCAGGAAATGCATTTCAAAACCGCACCCGACTTCAAAAACAAATTCTACCCAGTAAGGCTCCACATCACTAACGCTGACTTTAAGTCGAAGGGAGTATTTATAGCGATCCACAAAAACCTAACCCATATGGTAATATATTCAAGAATCGATACGAGGTGAGATACATTTCCCTCAAATTGCGCGTAGCTAACTCCATTTTGACTGCTGATTAGAGATGAGCAAGTACTAAAATGCTTGGGTGCTCGAAGCTCGGGCCGAGCATCCCAAGATACTCGTGTACTCGGCCTGAGCATCGAGCCCAATGTTATCCTATGGGAGACCGGAGCATTTTTCTGGCATGACCCCCGGCAGCATGGATAAACCCTAAAAATGTCACAAAACTATCAGAACAGTGCTGAAATGACATGGGAACAGCATGGGGAAGACCCTTGTAAGCATTTTAGACTCCAAGGTCACTGCTGTGAGCAATGTTGTCAGAGTATTACGCCACTTTTACGGACTGTCAAGAAAACGTTACAAAATGAAACCAAAATGCATTTTCCTGGAGAAGATATTAAGGGCTCATACCCACTTGTGAGACAGAGTCGGTGTATGTTAGTTTTTTGGATTACATGAAAAAATTTTTTTTTAAATTGTGTGGCACTCCCATGCCCTTGGGAAGAGACGTACATAAAGGCCTCTTTAAATAATGTGCCCATTTTAAGGAAGTAGGTCTTTTGTACTATTGCCCTTTGGCAGGGCAGGCAAAAATTAGGAGGCACCCCAATGCCCCTGGAAAGAGACGTGCATGAGGGCCTCTTTAAATATTGTGCCCATTTTAAGGAATTTTGTCTTTTGTAGTATTGCCCTTTGTCAGGACAGCCAAAAATTGTGTGGCACTCTGATGCCCCTGGATTGAGACGTGCATGAGGGCCTCTTTAAATAATGTGACCATTTTAAGGAAGTGGGTCTTTTGTAGTAATGCCCTAGGCAGGGCAGCCAAAAATTGTGTGGCACTATGATGCCCCTGGATAGAGGCGTGCATTAGGGCCTCTTTAAATAATGTGCCCATTTTAAGGAAGTGGGTCTTTTGTAGTATTGCCCTAGGCAGGGCTGCTAAACATTGGGAGGCACCCCAATGCCCCTGGATAGAGACGTGCATGAGAGCCTCTTTAAATAATGTGCCCATTTTAAGGAAGTGGGACTTTTGTAGTATTGCCCTAGGCAGGGCAGCCAAAAATTGTGAGGCACTTCAATGCCCCTGGAAAGAAACATGGAGGAGAGCCTCTAAATATTGTTCCCATTACAAAGGAGCAGGTCTCCTGCACTTGTAATGCCCATTCTGTAAGCATGGACCAAAACATTTACCCCTGGGGGGTATACATGAAACTACTGCCTAACTTTTGAACGGTTAGGGTCACCATCATCATAAATATGATGTAAAAAAATTATGTTTTTGTGGCATCATGAACCACGGTCACACTGATCATATGATGGTGGCAGATAAGGAGAAGGAGGAGCAGTACAGCAAGTAGCCAAAGTCATGAAGTCTGTACCGATGTGTGGGTGTGCGGAGGTGCATGGCAATTTACCGACACAAAATTTAAATTCCGCTATCATTTGGTGGTGGTGTGGTGAAGTCAGGCCCAATCCAACCCTTGTTCATCTTGATCAGAGTCAGCCTGTCAGCATTTTCAGTTGACAGGCGGGTGCTTTACCAGTAATGATTCCACCTGCGGCACTACAAACACGCTCTGACAAAACGCTAGCGAAAGGGCAGGCCAGGACTTCCAAGGTGTAGAGAGACAATTCCTGCCACGTGTCCAGCTTGGATACCCAGTCATTATAAGGCACAGAGGAGTCTAGGAGCACTTTTGTACGATTGGCAAGGTACTCCCTCAGTATCTTCGCAAACTTTGCAGTCCTTGTGACACTACCCCCCGCACCTCAGGGCCTGTGGTACGGGAGGTGCTGAGAAAAGTGTCCAAGAATTTTCAGAGCGTTCCCCTACCTCTGCTGGATTGGACTTGTGCCTCTCTCGGCCGGACGCCTTGGTTGTCCACCGAATCGTGACCTCTGCCGCTAGCATTTTCAGAAGGGAATTTTTTTACTAATTCCGCTACTATGGCCTTCTGGTACTGCAGCATTTTTGTAGACCTCTCCACCTCGGGAATAAGAGAAATAAAGTTCTCCTTGTAGCGTGGGTCTAAAAGTGTTGTTAAGGGCATGTATGATGTTTTGTGACACGTGCTTATGTAATGCGGGGACGGCACACCGGGAAAAATAGTGGCGGCTGGGTACCGAGTAACGTGGGACAGCCGTCACCATCAGGTTGCAGAATGCTTCTGTCTCCAATAGTCTAAAATGCAACATTTCCAGCAAAGCAGTCGCGAAATATGTGCATTTAGAACTGTGGCATGTGGGGCGTTGGCAGCGTATTTGCGCCTGCATTCCAAAGACTGGTGTATGGATAACTGAACGCTGCGCTGGGACAAGGACGTGGTTGATGATGGTGCTATTTCTGCTTGTGCAACTACAGGTGAAGGACAGGAGGCATCTTCCATGCAGTATGGACAGGGGATTGTCTTGCACGCACAACAGTGGAAGACGCAGCGGTGTCACCCGCAGACACTGCTCCTGGACTCTGGTGTACATCCCACAAAGTCAGGTGCTTTGCTGACATGTGCCTGTTCATGCTGGTGGTGGTCAGGCTGCTACTTTTGCTACCCCTGCTGATGCTGGCATGGCAGGTGTTGCAAATGGCCTTTTTGGAATTATCTGCAGACTCCTTAAAAAACTGCCAGACTCGGGAAGACCTAACAGTTGTACTCGCAACTTCTGTCGTGTTGTTGTACCGGGGAACGGTTGTCTGCCTTCTGCCTGCTGCCACCACCCTGCTTTGTCCGGCCTGTTGTGAGGCTACGCCTAAATCCCCCTTTGCACTGCTGTCCTCGCTCTGCATGTTCCTGCCAGGTTGGGTCAGTTACTGGTTCATCCACCACGTCGTCTTCCATTTCCGCACCCTGGTCCTCCTCCTGACTTTCTGGCAATTGTGTCTCATCATCGTCCACCTCTTGTTGAGACACGTTCCCACCGTTGCCTTCTTGAGACCGTGGCTGCTCAAATATTTGTGCATCGGTATATACGATCTCCTCATGACCCACTTCAAGTGGAGCTGGCGAGAGGCCAGAATCTACGAATGGATAAGTGAACAGCTCTTCAGAGTGTCCAAGTGTGGGATCAGTTATGTCCGGGTCCGGGCCCTCGGCATGGTGGGAGGAAGGAGGATCAGGGTGTGGAATGTGTGGTCCAGTCTCACGGCTACTGACACCTGATGGTGTTGAAGTCAGGGTATTTGTGGTGGTGCCAAACTGACTGGAAGCATTATCCGCTATCCAACTAACAACCTGTTGACACCGGTCTTGGTTTAATAGTGGTGTACTGCTGCGTTCCCCTAGAAATTGGGACAGGAAGGTCGAGCGAGATGGTGTGGGCGTTTGTTGTGGCGCAATTCGAGCTTGCACACGGCCTCGGCCTCTGCCTGCACCACCATCATGTCCAGTTACTTGTCCCTTGCCACCGGCCTTGCGCATTTTCAATGTTGTGCTGCCTGTATACAGCTAATCCCGGCAGCTGGAATGGTCACACACAAATGCTGACACGTATATTACCGTATATACTCGTGTATAAGCCGAGTTTTTCAGCCCAAAAATTGGGCTGAAAAGTCCCCCCCTCGGCTTATACACGGGTCAATATGGTAATCCTATGGTCAGGGGGGCGCGGGGGGTGGGGGGCGCTGCGCAGTATTTCCTACCTTGTCCCCCGTTCTGCAGTGCCTCCGGTGTCCTCCGTGCTCCGTTCCCGGTCTGCTGTGCCTTGTGGTTCCCCTGCTTCAGTTCCATCATCATCGGTGCTGGGGGCCGCCATCTTCCTTCTTCCCTCCGCCCCCGGCCAGTGATGTCACAGTGATGTCAGTGCAGGCCGCGCTGTGATTGGCTTAGCAGGCTTAGCACCCGTGACACGTGATCACGGGTGCTAGCCAATCACAGCGCAGCCTGCTCTGACATCACTGGCCGGGGCGGAGGGAAGAAGGAAGATGGCGGCCCCCAGCACCGATGATGATGGAACCGAAGCAGGGGAACCACAAGGCACAGCAGACCGGGAACGGAGCGAGGACCCCACCGGAAGGCACAGAGGACATCCCAGCACAGAAGAAGAGGATCGAGGAGGCAGCACAGCGGTCGGCACGGAGGACACCGGAGGCACTGCAGAACGGGGGGACAAGGTAGGAAGCTGTGTGTATGTGTATATGTGTGTGTATGTGTATATGTGTGTGTGTGTGTGTGTGTGTGTGTATATGTGTGTATGTATGGGTATGTGTATGTAAGTAGGCTGGTGGCTGCCAATATAAGCCATACCACTGGGGCTGCTGTATATACCTCTGGGGCTGTATATACCACTGGTGCTGCTGTATACTACCACTGGGGCTGTATATAATTCTGCGGCTGCTGTATACTACCACTGGGGCTGTATATACCTCTGGGGCTGCTGTATACTACCACTGGGCTGTACATACCTCTGGGGCTGCTGTATACTACCACTGGGGCTGTACATACCTCTGGGGCTGCTGTATACTACCACTGGGGCTGTATATACTTCTGGGGCTGCTGTATACTAACACTGGGGCTGCATATACCTCTGGGGCTGCTGTATACTACCACTGGGGCTATACATACCTCTGGGGCTGCTGTATACTACCACTGGGGCTGTACATACCTCTGGGGCTGCTGTATACTACCACTGGGGCTGTACATACTTCTGGGGCTGCTGTATACTACCACTGGGGCTGTATATACCTCTGGGGCTGCTGCTGTATATACCTCTGGGGCTGCTGCTGTATATACCTCTGGGGCTGCTGCTGCTGTATATACCACTGGGGCTACTGCTGTATATACCTCTGGGGCTGCTGTAACACTGCTGGGGCCTGTATATACCACTGGGGCTGCTGCTGTATATACCACTGGGGCTGCTGCTTTATATACTTCTGGGGCTGCTGCTGTAACACTGCTGGGGCCTGTATATACCACTGGGGAGGCCTGTATACCACACTGCTGGGGGCTGTATACCTGTGCTGGGGTCCACCCTCGGCTTATACACGAGTCAATAGGTTTTCCCAGGTTTGGGGGGCAAAAGTAGGGGGGTCGGCTTATACACCGGTCGGCTTATACACGATTATATACGGTATGCTTTGGCGTATACTACTTGGAGCTAGAAGCCACTCTTACTGCACTAAGATGCAAAATGAATGCAGACAAGAGTTGGTTTTTAGCTGGACACAGAGATTAGAGATTAAATCCCAGCAGGTGGACTGGTCAGACACAAACGCTGACGAGAATACCGAGTGTTTTGGCATATCCTAATTTCCGCTACAACCCACTCCTGGTGCACACAAATGGTAAATGAATGCAGACAAGAGTTGTTTTTTAGCTGGACACAGAGATTAGAGATTAAAGACCAGCAGGTGGACTGGTGAGACACAAACGCTGACTAGAATACCGAGAGTTTTGGCGTATCCTAATTTACAAATTCTTTAAGAAAAAATGAGCGGCACTCACCATGTTGATATCTTCTATCTTTTATTTGCCAGAGTGTAGGCACGACATGGCTGCTGTAGGGGAAGGAGTGTGGAGGAGTGACGACGGGCCGTTTCGCGGTTCTGTACCGCTTCCTCCGGTCAGATCTGACCGGAAGAAGCGGTACAGCACCGTGAAACGGCCCGTCGTCACTCCTCCACACTCCCTCCCCTACAGCAGCCACGTCGTGCCTTCACTCTGGCAAATAAAAGATAGAAGATATCAACATGGTGAGTGCCGCTCATTTTTTCTTAAAGAATTTGTACTTACTTTATTAAGCGTGCACCGCTATTCCGGACCTTCAACACTGGCACCTGTATATGTATGAGGTCACACACAGGCATACAGGGTGAGAGCTGCAGTGCCCAGTAATTTTTCTGCCATTTGAGGTATCCTAATTTACGCTACAACATACTCCTCCCGCACTAAGATGCTAAATTAATGCAGACAAGAGTTGGTTTTTAGCTGGACACTGAGATTAGAGATTAAAGCCCAGCAGGTGGACTGGTCAGACACAAACGCTGATGAGAATACCAAGTGTTTTGGTGTATCCTAATTTACGCTTCAACCTACTCCTGCCGCACTAAGATGCTAAATTAATGCAGACAAGAGTTGGTTTTTAGCTGGACAGTGAGATTAGAGATTAAAGCCCTGCAGGTGGACTGGTCAGACACAAACGCTGACGAAAATACCGAGTGTTTTGGCGTATCCTAATTTTTTTTTTAAACATGAATGTTTTTATTAAATTTATCAAATAAACAAGCAAAGAACAGAACAATCTGGTATGTATAAAAAATTAATACCCATCTTTCGCGGATTAAACATATATGGTCAGGGAAGGGGGGGCGGAGGAAGAGCCCAGAGAGAGTGAGGGAAGAAAAGGTGGGGAGGGGAGGGAGAGAATAAATAATGATGGAATGTAGGAGATACTGATATGAGGAAGAAGAAAAGAAAGCAAAAAAAGAGAAGAGAGAAAAGAAAAAAAGAAAAAAAACAAAAAACAAAAGAAGCGGGGCTGGCCATCCACATCACCTAGCATTTACCCACCATAAAAGTCACTGAGGAAGAGGGATGGCTAAGGGGTGAGAGGTCCAACAGTCCCGCGCCTCCTGAACATATCTCTTGTGTCCCATGTCCAGTGCTAGGTAGTATTCTAATGTGAACATAAGGTTCAGTCTGGAGGTGAGATCACTGATAGCCGGGGAGCAGGAGACCTCCAAGCAACACACAATCTTGCCGCTATTAAAACATATGTGTTTACATGGCGAGGTACAGGGGGGAGAACCTCCAGGCCCATATGGAGTAAAGCCATCTGGGGCATGAGGGGGACAGATGAGTCCATAAGGGACTTCATAAGACCCTCTACTAGAGCCCAAAATTGGGCGATACAAGGGCAGGGCCACCAAACATGTGCCAACGTACCTCTCTGTCCACACAGTCTCCAACACTGAGGAGACGCCCCCCCGCCAAAGCCAGCCATTCTCACGGGCGAGAGGTACCATCTCAAATTAAGTTTCTTGAGCTGCTCTATGTGATTTGTGCATTTTGTCGCCCTCGAGACGCATCGGACCACCCCCTCCCACTCCTCATCATCCGCTATGAAACTCAACTCCTCTTCCCATCTGACACTATAGGGAAGACGTCTCTGCGGGCCATCTTCCAACAAACCCGCATATAGGAACGCGAGACCCATGGACACACCAGTGTTCACTACGAGGAGGGCGCATAGGGGGATGGTCTGGGAGGAGTACACATGACTCTAGAACGCTTGGATGATAAAAAATATGTGACCTGACAGAGTTGAAAACAAGTGCGCTGAAGAGACGGGAATCTAGTCACCAGTTCTCTAATCCTCTAGGTCCAGCAATATCTGCAAGTGAAAACAAGCCCTGGGCCGTCGATTCTGCCAACCTCAAGGATGGGATGTGCAGACGGAGGGCCTCCAGCGGGATCTCAGCAGCCGGCACCTTCGTCCACTCTCCTGGCGCACATCTCCAAGCCCGAACCCCCGCATCCACTGTACCTAAATTAAAGGTAAGATTCACCGGCGCAATAGACTCAGCAGCCAGAAGACCCCGCAGGGAACTCCCGGACACCTGGCATGACTCTATCTGTACCCATCTCAAATCCGTAGTGCCTAACCACCACATCCTCAAGACCTCCAGTAGCGATGCCCTATAATAGGAGGACACATCCGGAACACCCATTCCGCCACCTCCCAGCTTTCGGTTCATAACCCTCTTCTGAACTCGGGGTTGTTTTGATGTCCAAATAAACCTGTTAACGTTCCTTTGAATCTGAGATAGTAGTCGTAAATGAAAGACTAGGGGTACGCACCGAAAGAGATAGAGGAGTCTGGGAAGCCAGGTCATTCTGAACGCCTGGATACTCGCAATCCGCGACATGGACTGCAGCAACCGGGGACCCGTCGCCTTTCCCAGTGCTCGCAAAAGAAGATCCACATTACGTTTTACAACTTCAGAGGAGGGGCAAAGGATAATTCCCAAATATGGGATTCCCCCCGGTGACCACTGGAATGGGAGGGAACAGGACAACTCATCAACCAACTCCTGAGAGACATTAACAGGGTAGATCAGAGATTTGGATGCATTAAATTTATAGTATGAAATTCTCACATAAGAGTCAAGCAGTGCCAGAACCCTCGGAAGGGACACTTCAGGGCTGGAGCAAGAGATAATGATGTCGTCAGCATATAATCCCACGACATGCTCTCTGTCCCCTACTTGTATTCCCCGTATATCCGGGTCAGCACAAAGGGATGCGGCCAGCGGCTCAATCGCCAGTGCATATATTAAAGGAGACAGAGGGCACCCCTGCCTAGTCCCATTGGAGATCCTAAACGGATCAGAGATATAGCCCGAGGAGAACACCCTGGCGGAGGGATTTGAGTATAAACTCATAATCGCCGAGAGGACAGGACCGTCAAATCCGTACCTCCTCAGGACCCGTTCCAGGTAGCCCCAGTGCACCCTGTCGAACGCTTTCTCCGCATCCAATGACAGGAATGCACTGGGCGCGCCCCTTCTCTCCGCAAGTTCGATCAAATCCAGCATCCTCCTCGTGCCATCCCTCGCCTGACGTCGAACCACAAACCCCACCTGGTCTGGATCGACTAATTCCAGGACATCCTCCGCAAGTCTCAGAGCTAATAATTTAGAATATATTTTGAGGTCTGTATTCAATAGCGAGATCGGCCGGTAACTTTCCGGCATGTCTGGATTCTTTCCAGGTTTTAATATCGTAGTAACCGTCGCCTGCAGGGCCTCAGACGGGATTGAGCCTTTAGATCCCCAGCTGTTGAACAGACAAAGGAAAAAAGGGGTTAAGGTGTTACCATACGCTTTAAAGTATTCATTAACAAAACCATCTGGGCCAGGGGCCCTGCCCGACTTCAAAGAGGATATAACCCTACTTATTTCCACATGGGTGAAAGGTTGGTTGAGAATCTCAAGGGAGGTCGTAGGGATCGAGGGAAGCTGTAGTGTGGCACCCCAAGGGTTAAAGTGCCACAGAAACAACACAGGTTCACTCCCCACACAACACTACACTAGGAAGTGGGAGGAGCTTAGGTGGCACCTTCACTAGTGGGAGGAGCTAAGTTGTTTACCACAGAGCAAGAGTGACAGTTAGTCTGCAGTTGGAGTCTAGTCTGGAGCAGGAGCAGAGTCTAGTAGAAGTCGAGGTCCTGAGAGGTCTGAGGAGAGGAGAGGAGACAGAGGAACAGAGGAACATACCCGGGATAAAGAGTTACCCCAAAAACTTGACCCCGGGCAGGCACTTAAGACGGATACCGGATCCGAGGCTGTGCCTGAGACAGATAGGACAGTAAACACCGGCATAGTGAAGGTCCACCATCTTCACAGCACCATAGCAAAGCAACACGGAGGGGTCAGTGACACAGAGGACTCAAGTTGCCCAGCATATTGGTACCCATGAGCAGAGACAGGGCCAGCAGCACAGCTACAAGCAGCAGCAGGGCCACACACAGCGCTTAAGTAGGAAGCCAAGGACCCGGTCAGGGTGGGAGCAACCTGGTACAGACTCCGTGGACAATATTGTGATTTACCATCTGCAAGTAAAGACTTGGAAAACAACAGAAACCGTGAGTGTGTGTGATCATTATACTGAAGCCCCACTTGCCCTCATATACTGCGATTACCTCTACTCTCATCATCTCTACTGCTACCCCTACTCTCCTGCAGCATCAATAACTATCCTCACAGACTTTAACTACTACTACCACTGCCCCGGGGAACCCAGTTCTGCCCACAGGAACTATTCTATCCAAGCTGCTATCCCATCATCCCCGGAGGTTCTGCAGCAGCGGCGGCCCCATTACTGGCCGCATATAGTGGGTGGCGTCACGAGTGACAATCCCCTGTATATAACCCCCATTTTATTGTGCGGGCCCGGGACACGGTCCAGACCAGGACCGCCGTGACATACCCCAGCAGTACCCCGGTCCGGCACCGAGTACCCCGTCCCAATGGGCTCCACAGTAGCATTGCCAAAAAATCATCAATCATCTCAGAAGAGGGCTGAGGAGTCGAGGGCTCCAGTTCAAGGTTATACAATCTGGTATAGTAAGAAGCAAAGACTTCTACCATCATTCTCGGATCTCTCACCACGTTTCCCATGGAATCCCGCATGGCCGTTATGGTAGACTGTATCGTCCGTTTCTTCTAGTGTCTGGCCAGTAGTCTACCCGCCCTCTCACCCATTGCATAGTAACTCGTTTTAAGCTTGCGAAGGCCCACCTCATACTGGCGAAGAAGAAGGGAGCGTAACTGTGTGCGTAGCGCCGAGATCTTTGTCAACAAAGCAGGAGTGGGGTTAGTCTTATTCACCGCTTCAGGTTTCTGAATCTGATCAATCCAGTCCCGCCTCTGAGCATCTCTGGCCCTTCTACATTGAGAAGCCTTCTGAAGTAATAGCCCCCTCAGGACCGCCTTATGGGAGGCCCAGAGGGTCTCGTCCGAAACGTCTTCAGTGTCATTAAGCTCAAAGTAAAACTGCATATCAGCGTCAATTGCCGTCAACAAATGTTAGTCCAGAAGGAGGTCCAGGCTAAGGCGCCATCTCCGTGATCTCTCGCCTTCACATCCCAGGGCCACCTCCAACGATACCGGCGCGTGATCTGACTAGGTGATAACACCAACCTCAGCTTTCCAGTACACCTCCAGGGACCCGTCATCTACCAGGAAAAAATCAATCCTTGAGTAGGATCCGTGGGGGCCAGAATGGAAGGTGTAGTCCCTTTCTCCAGCATGGAGATAGCGCCAGACATCATGGAGGCGGAACTCCCTGGATAGAGGAAGTAGGCCACCCCTTAATCGGGCCGAGGGAGAGGAGGAGACTCCATCACGACATTAAAGTCACCGCAGAGTATTACACGCCCCTCTGACTCTTTCTTTCGTTTGTTAAATTCTGACCTTAAGAACCTCATCTGTGCCAAGTTTGGAGCGTAAACAGTGGCCAGCGTGTACGGAACACCAGAGATCTCACAAATTAGAAAGATATATCTCCCTGCCGGGTCTGCGACCACTTTTTTACATGTAAACTGTAGTGCAGAGCTAATCATCATGCAAACCCCTGCTTTCTTAACCCCATTATTGGAAAAGAAGATGTGGGGGTATTTGGGATGACTCAGTCTTTGATTGTCGCTTGCTAGCAAGTGGGCCTCCTGCACACACAGGATATCAGCCCGGGAGCGGACAGCTTTTCGCCATAGAAAAGATCTATTAACAAGAGAGTTCAAACCCCTAGCGTTTAAGGATACAATCTTGAAGTTCATGGTGAGTTTCAGTTCGACCACCCCAGCATCTAAGTGATATTGAAGAGGGGGGAGAGGGGTAGAGACGTGGAGAGAGGGGAGATAAGGGAAAAGAGGGGGGAGAAAAGCAAGATAAAAAAGAGAGAGAGAGTTAAATCCAAGAACCAAGTGGAAAGGAGGGAGAGAGAGATTGGGGGCACAACTAGAAGGGCAATAAAGCGTCGGGGAACGGGGGACAGGGAAAGGGAGGAGGGGAAGGGAGTACAGGGGAATAGGACAAACAATTACAAAGATATAAACAGTAAATGTTCACTCAAATCTGAGCGAGAGGCTAGTACACAAATGAAAGAGAAAGTTCCCGGCCACCCACAGCCCCTCAAGATGTTATTATCTGGGAGGACAGGGAGGAGAAGCCGGGAAGTGTACTTCAGGGCAGCCCACAAATCTCCAGACAAAGTCCGGGACTAACTAGCCACGGTGAGAACAGTCACTTATTAGTATTTTGTCGTCCTGGGGTGCCTCCTGGATCACGACGAGCCGTCGGGCTGGCAGAGCTAGAAGGATGGGATCTTCGTTTCTCCATAAGGTTCCACTCCATCAGTGAGGCCTCAGCTTGGACGGCGAGGAGAAGGAGTGTCTCGAACCCTTATATCGAAATGAGAAACTTACTGGAGACCCCCCCAGGCATATTGGATGCCCCTCTCTCGCAGAGTGGCACAGAATGGGGCAAAGTGCCTGTTGACAAATCAGGATATAGTGATCATGAGTTATATGGGGCTTCAGAGATCGTTTTTTTCCGCAGGGTCTGTAGCAAGATGCCTCTTAATTTAGGATGCACCAGTTGCAGCAGAACATCCCTGGGCAACTCCTTGCCAATACGGGACGACCGGGGGAGACGGTACACTTTTTCAATAGATAAGTCCATTGGAGCTGCTGTGGGGAGAATGAAGTTTAAGAATGGCTGAATTGTCTCCGCCAGTGCCTCCTCTCCCTCCACTTCTGCTATCCCCCTGATTTTTAGGTTACCTCGGCGCAACTTGTCCTCTAGGTCCCACATAGAGACACGCATGGCTCTGATATCGACATCCATATCATGAAAGCTATCCGCCAGTTTGTTATGTGCCCCTGCAAACTCAGTAATTTTCTGCTCAAGGTGGCTAGTGCGTTCCCCCATCGCTGCCATGTCCGCACTCAGCTCACCCACAATATCTCTGACGTCGTCCTGTATGGAGCAGCGGAGATTATCCAGAAGGCTCTGCAGGGAGCCATAAGTAATAGAGGTCGCGTTCTCCTTCATGCCGCGGGGTAACCGCTCTGTAGACTCGCGGGCGAGCAGAGTGAGGAGAGCGGGAAGCTGACACTGCCGGGGGCGCCATCTTTGATGCTGGTGCTGCCTGGCGCTCCGGGGGAAAGAAGTCAGTGACCTGTTGCGGCGGTAAGCGGCTTTGGGAGCCGTCCCTGGGCATCCTGACCGACCAAAGAGGCAACTGCCACAGAAAGGGAGTCGGTAGGATCAGCTGAGCACCGTTAAATACCGGGCGAATAGTCACCTCCGGCGGAGCTCCCTGATTATGCGTCCTGCATGCTCAGAGTCAGGACACGCCCCCCCGGTGTAACCTAATTTACGCTACAACCTACTCCTGCCGCACTAAGATGCTAAATTAATGCAGACAAGAGTTAGTTTTTAGCTGGACACTGAGATTAGAGATTAAAGCCCTGCAGGTGGACTGGTCAGACACAAACGCTGACGAGAATACCGAGTGTTTTGGCGTATCCTAATTTACGCTAAAACTCACTCCTGGCTAGTGATGGGCGAATCCTAAATAACTCGGAATCGCTTGACTCTAGCGAGTCCGAGCACAGGATTCGCTACTCGTTGCGAGTCTAGCGAGTCCAATGTTAATGAATGGGGAAGCGAGTAATAGCGAGTAGTGTGAGATTTACAAATCACAGATGTGTCTCGGAAGCTTCAGCCTGAAGCAATCCTAGTTTTGTCATTTATTTGCATTGCTCGTTTACTTCGCTGACTCGCACAGATAAGAGTCCTGTCTCCTCTGTACAGGCTGCCAGCTCCAGGGTCCTAGAGCCCGCCTGCTGCCTGATGTAGCAGTGCTGAGATTGTTCTCAGTCTGCTCATTCCCTGTGTACAGACATGAATGTCTGTGCACAGAGATGATGTAGCAGAGCTGAGATTGTTCTCAGTCTGCTCATTCCCTGTGTACAGACATGAATGTCTGTGCACAGAGATGATGTAGCAGAGCTGAGATTGTTCTCAGTCTGCTTATTCCCTGTGCATAGACATCTATATTTATGCACAGGGGATGTAGCAGAGAGGACATCGCGTTTTGGACTGCGTCGGACGGAAGAGGATTTTTTTAATTAAAGATGGAGTCCCTAATGGCTTTTTTTTTTATTTCTAATAAAAAATTTTCCTTGTGTTGTGTTTTTTTAAAACAATTTAATAGAAATTCATGGCGGTCATGTCTAATATTGGCGTGACCGCCATAAATTTCGGGCTTAGGGCCAGCTGATAATACAAAGCTGGCCCTAACCTCTATTACCCAGCGTGCCACCGCTACCAGGGCCGCTGGAAGAGCGGGGTTCAGCGCCAGAGGATGGCGCTTCAATGAACGCGCCATCTTCTAGGGCGGCTGCGGGCTGCAATTTGCAGCGGGGGGTGCCCAGAAAGCTTGGGCATCCCTGCGCTGCGGATTCCAGCCCCCAGCTGCTTAGCTGTACCTGGCTAGACATAGAAATTGCGCGGAGCCCCACGCATTTTTTTTTAATTATTTCATGAAATTCTGAGATTCTGACTCTGAGACTCTGACTCTGAAATTCATGAAATAATAAAAAAAAAATGCGTGGGGCTCCGCGCAATTTCTATGTCTAGCCAGGTACAGCTAAGCAGCTGGGGGCTGGAATCCGCAGCGCAGGGATGCCCAAGCTTTCTGGGCACCCCCCGCTGCAAATTGCAGCCCGCAGCCGCCCCAGAAGATGGCGCGTTCATTGAAGCGCCATCCTCTGGCGCTGAACCCCGCTCTTCCAGCGGCCCTGGTAGCGGTGGCACGCTGGGTAATAAAGAGGTTAGGGCCAGCTTTGTATTATCAGCTGGCCCTAAGCCCGAAATTTATGGCGGTCACGCCAATATTAGACATGACCGCCATGAATTTCTATTAAATTGTTTTAAAAAAAACACAACACAAGGAAAATTTTTTATTAGAAATAAAAAAAAAAGCCATTAGGGACTCCATCTTTAATTAAAAAAATCCTCTTCCGTCCGACGCAGTCCAAAACGCGATGTCCTCTCTGCTACATCCCCTGTGCATAAATATAGATGTCTATGCACAGGGAATAAGCAGACTGAGAACAATCTCAGCTCTGCTACATCATCTCTGTGCACAGACATTCATGTCTGTACACAGGGAATGAGCAGACTGAGAACAATCTCAGCTCTGCTACATCATCTCTGTGCACAGACATTCATGTCTGTACACAGGGAATGAGCAGACTGAGAACAATCTCAGCACTGCTACATAATGTCTGTGAGCAGGCGGGCTCTAGGACCCTGGAGCTGCACAGACAGATGGACTCGGCTCGCAAAGAAACAGCAGTTATCTGCGAGTTTCCCTGCTATCACTGGCACAGTAGCCAGTGATTACTCGCACGAGTCTAATGCAAACAATGGCAATCCTAGTTTTGTCAGCGTTTCTGACAAAACTAGGATTGATATTGATTTGCATTGGACTCGTGCGAGTAATCACTGGGAAACTCGCAGAGTACCGAGTCCTGCGAGTCCCTTACTACTCGCCGAGTAACGAGTCCTAGCGAGTAGTTTCGCCCATCCCTACTCCTGGCACCCACAAATGATAAATGAATGCAGACAAGATTTGGTTTTTAGCTGGACAATGAGATTAGAGATTAAAGCCCTGCAGGTGGACTAGTCAGACAAAAACGCTGACAAGAATACCGAGTGTCTTGGCGTATCCTAATTTACGCCATAACCCACTCCTCCCACACACAAATGGTAAATGAATGCAGACAAGATTTGTTTTTTAGCTGGACAATGAGATTAGAGATTAATGCCCTGCAGGTGGACTGGTCAGACACAAACACTGACGAGAATACCGAGTCTTTTGGCGTATCCTTATTTATGCTACAACCCACTCCTGCCTATAGAGAGCTAAATTAATCCCTAAAAGCACTGTTTTGGGATGGATGAGATTTCCAGCCTCTACACCAGCCCCAGATGTGATGCAGGCTGGTATACTGGCACAACGAAGTTTGCTATATACCTTGCCTCCCTGCCTGCCTATATACAACTCTATTAGTCCTCAGAAGGACTGTTGTGGTAATTAGATTGTCAGCCCTGCGCCTACACTAGCTGAAAGGCCACAAATCTCTCCCTCAATCAGCAGCACCTCTCCCTACACTGACTGTCTGTGGAGCAGAGTGACGAGCACAGCGCGGTCAGGTCTTTTAAAGACCTGATGACGCTGTGCGACCAGCCAATCACTGTAATGCCACAACCAACATCGCTGTGGCATTACAGTGTCTGTCAGCCAATCCCTGCATGTGGGCTGGCTCTGTAAAGAGCGCCAACATGCAGGGAGGTGGACCCTGAGCATAGCAAGAGTATCACGAGATTACCCCGAGTACCGAGATATTTGTGCGAGTACCAAATAGTGACAAGCATACTCGCTCATCCCTATTTAGGATCATTTTAAATTTCAAACTTTTTTCACAAGCAAAGCCACTTTCACTGATTTTTTTTTTTTAGTAAATTGCTTAGGTTTCCAATTGCAAACTAAATCGTCAATGTTCATCCTGAATTTGAAATTGGCAAATATGTTCGGGGAAGTTTCTCAAATCTCTAATAATAACACACTTGTGCACATGGCAAAAAATGTATATTCTAAACATAGGTAAGTAAAGGAAATAAAGGTATTGCCTACTTTCAAGATGCAATATCCATATAAAGCTAGGGTCACACATAAGCCCTTGGTCCGTTTGTGGCATCAGTTTTTGCATTTTTTTTTTCTAAGTCCAAAAACTGATAGAAAAACGGATTATATATAATAAACACCCTATCCGTTTTTTTTCTGCACCTAAAAACATTGCTAGGAACGATTTTTACCCAAAAACGTTGCTCCCAACATTTTTGGGTGCCTTAAAAAAACGGATCCATTTTTTTCTAGCATTTTTGGCAAAAAATGATTACCGTATATACTCGTGTATAAGCCGACCCGTGTATAAGCCGACCCCCCTACTTTTGCCCCCAAAATCTGGGAAAACCTATTGACTCGTGTATAAGCCGAGGGTGGACCCCAGCACAGGTATACAGCCCCAGTGGTAGTATCCAGCCCCAGTGGCAGTATCCAGCAGCCCCAGAAGTATATACAGCCCCAGTGGTAGTATCCAGTAGCCCCAGAGGTATATACAGCCCCAGTGGTAGTATACAGTAGCCATAGAGGTATATACAGCCCCAGTGGTAGTATCCAGTAGCCCCAGAGGTATATACAGCCCCAGTGGTAGTATCCAGCAGCCCCAGAGGTATATACAGCCCCAGTGGTAGTATCCAGCAGCCCCACAGGTATATACAGCCCCAGTGGTAGTATCCAGTAGCCCCAGAGGTATATACAGCCCCAGTGGTAGTATACAGTAGCCATAGAGGTATATACAGCCCCAGTGGTAGTATCCAGCAGCCCAGAAGTATATACAGCCCCAGTGGTAGTATACAGTAGCCATAGAGGTATATACAGCCCCAGTGGTAGTATCCAGCAGCCCCAGAAGTATATACAGCCCCAGTGGTAGTATACAGTAGCCATAGAGGTATATACAGCCCCAGTGGTAGTATCCAGTAGCCCCAGAGGTATATACAGCCCCAGTGGTAGTATCCAGCAGCCCCAGAGGTATATACAGCCCCAGTGGTAGTATCCAGCAGCCCCACAGGTATATACAGCCCCAGTGGTAGTATACAGTAGCCATAGAGGTATATACAGCCCCAGTGGAAGTATCCAGCAGCCCCAGAAGTATATACAGCAGCCCCAGAGGTATGGCTTATATTGGCAGCCAGCCTACTTACATACACATACCCATACATACACACATATATACACACACACACACACACACACACACACACACACACACACACATACACATATATACACATACACACACACATACACAGCTTCCTACCTTGTCCCCCGTTCTGCAGTGCTTTCCGGTGTCCTCCGTGCTCCGTTCCCAGTCTGCTGGGCCTTGTGGTTCCTCCTGGTTCCTCATCCTTCGGTTCTATCATGGGGGCTGCCATCTTGCTTGTTCTCTCCGCCCCCGGCCAGTGATGTCAGAGCAGGCCGCGCTGTGATTGGCTAGCACCCGTGATCACATGTCACGGGTGCTAGCCAATCACAGCGCGGCCTGCTCTGACATCACTGGCCGGGGGCGGAGAGAAGACACCAAGATGGCAGCCCCCATGATAGAACCGAAGGATGAGGAACCAGGAGGAACCACAAGGCCCAGCAGACCGGGAACGGAGCACGGAGGACACCGGAAAGCACTGCAGAATGGGGGACAAGGTAAGAAATACTGCGCAGCGCCCCCCCACCCCCCGCGCCCCCTCCCACCATAGGATTACCGTATTGACCCGTGTATAAGCCGAGGGGGGACTTTTCAGCCCATTTTTTGGGCTGAAAAACTCGGCTTATACACGAGTATATACGGTAAGTCCGAAAACGTTCAGGGGAACAGGAGGCTCAAAAAGCACCAAAAAAAACGGATTGGTCATGGAAAACACTTCCAAAAACGGATTGCTATTTGTGACCCTAGCCTTATAGTGTTTAATGAGAGTGAACATACCTATAAGGTCATGTATGTTAAGCATATAATAGACATAGACATAGGTTATTTTTATCCGAATTTTTAGCAGATATGTGTAGAAGAGATGGCTTCACACGCTGCTGACCCTCTGCTATAATAAAGGTATTCTCTCTAAAAAAATTAATTAAATGTTCTCTTAAAGAATGTTTAATGGAGATTTCAAGGATCCTGGATTTCAAGTTGCTGGCACATTTGGCACTGTTGCAAAAAGTCACGGCCTGCAGGTGTCCCTGAAAACTCAAGGAAGCTTAAAAACATTTGTTAAAAGATCCCTTAAATTCACGATGTTGAAAGAAAACTGGTGGACCTGATGGGTGTGAACTCAGCTAACCTCATGTTAATAGAGTTCTCAGCCACCAGGTCTTCTGACTAGTGTTTTGACCCCAAATCTTCATGGAAAATTTTAGGGCCATTTTAAAATGTTTAACTTTTCCCCCAAACAAAGCTGTGTTTGCTGATTTTTTAGTATAGTGCTTGGGCTTTCTGATCACAAACCAAATTGTCAATGTTCGTAATGAATTTGAAGTTGGTGAACATGTTCAGGGAACATTTGCTCATTTCTACTCACAAGGGCAACAGGGAAAAATGAATCCGATAGTTTGTTGTGCAATTTCTTCTGAGTACGCTGTTACCCAAATGTGTGGTGAGTACTTCGAACCCTCAAGAGCTTCACAGAATTTTAGATTGTTGCTCCAAGAAAATAAAAATTAAAAAAATCACATTTTCTCAAAAAAATGTTCTTTGAGCCCAAATTTTTTATTTTCACAAGCATAACAGGAGAAAATTGACCAAATAATATGTTGGGCAGTTTCTTCTGAGTACACTGGAAAACCATGGGAGCCTGTGATAATTGTAAAGGATTTCCACCGACTCGGATCAATCTCCAGTTTGTCGCCATTCATCTCAAATATGTACCTGTCAGATCCATGAAAAATGTCCAAAGGAAAAAATGTCCACAGGAAAAATGCCCACAGAAAATTGCCCACAGCCATGAGTGCCCACAGAAAAATTGCCTACATGGAAAATTGCCCTCTCAGAAAATTGCCCAAACACAAAATTGTCCATATGGACAAAATAATAAGAGTTTAACAAAGGTTTATAGTAATACTCTAGATAAGGGGTCCCCAACCACCAGGCCACGGCCCAGGACCGGGCCGCGGGGGTCTGGGTGCCGGTCCGCACCGCCGCAGACCAGCACTACACATTGTGTGCTCTGCGGCGGCTACCGGAGTCATGTCACCTGCCCCCTGCAGCATTACATTCCCTCCCTCTTCTTTTCATCAGCTATGTGAATAGAACTACATGAGAAGCCATCGGCCAATCACAGTGCAGCAGCCAGGCCCTGATTGGCTAGTGGCTTTTGCACTGTGATTGGCTGATGGCTTCTCATGTAGTTCTATTCACATAGCTGAGGAAAAGAAGAGAGAGGAGGTAATGCAGCAGGTGCTGGGGGGGGAACCGTGACCAAAGTGTGTGTGTGTGTGTGTGTGTGTGTATGTGTTGGAAGAGGAGGCTGAAAGTGGAGGCTGGGGGGTTAAAGAGGAGGCTGGGGGCTTAAAGAGGAGGCTGGGGGTTAAAGGGGAGGCTGGAGGCTAAAGAGGAGGCTGGGGTTAAAGAAGAGGCTGGGGGTTAAAGAGGAGGCTGGGGTGTTAAAGAGGAGGCTGGGGGTTAAAGAGGAGGCTGGGGGGTTAAATAGGAAGCTGGGGGGGTTAAACAAGAGGCTGGGGGCTAAAGAGGAGGCTGGGGGTTAAAGAGGAGGCTGGGGGGTTAAAGAGGAGGCTGGGGGGGTTAAAGAGGAGGCTGGGGGTTAAAGAGGTGGCAGGGGGTTAAAGAGGAGGCTGAGGGGTTAAAGAGAAGGCTGGGGGTTAAAGAGGAGGCTGGGGGTTAAAGAGGAGGCTGGGGGGTTAAAGAGGAGGCTGGGGGATGGAAAAGCAGGTTATGGCTGGAAGAGGAGGCTGAGGGGTTAAAGAGAAGGCTGGAGGCTGAAAGAGGAGGCTGGAGGCTGGAAAAGCAGGTTGTGGCTGGAAGAGAAGGCTGGGGGCTGAAGGAGGAGGCTGCTGGCTGGAAAAGCAGGTTGTGGATGGAAGAGGAGGCTGGGGTCTGGAAAAGGAGGCTGAGGTCTGAAAGAGGAGGCTGGGGGCTGGAAAAGGAGGCTGGGGCTGCTGAAGGAGGCTGGGGGCTGCAAATGGAGGCTGGGGGCTGGAAGGGGATAGAGAAATAAGACATTCCCCGCAAATAAGATGTAATGCATCTTTCGGGGAAACAGGATACAAAACCCCACCCCTTCTACATAGCCCCATATGATCAAAGCCCACCCCCTATAACACCCGTCCCCAGAGGAAAAAAGGTTGGGGTCCCCTGCTCTAGATAAACTCAAAGTTTTCTATGTGGGCAACTTTCCTTGTAGGCAATTTTCTGTGGGCATTTTTCATGGGGGCATACTTCTTTCTGGCATTTTTCTAGTCACCATACAATTTTGCATGCTTAATTTGCTTCTTGAAATCCCTGCACCTATTTGGGCTCATGCATTAAATAAATATATATAAATGAAATGACATGATGTCTAATAGTGAGATTATGACATCAATTTTTTTCTCTATAGAGGGAATCTAGCAACAGCAGCCCATAATCTATCTAAAACAAGACCGAGTACCCACCCTGAAACACGAGATTAACTGTTTCAGTTAAACTCTTCACAGTTGTGCGTCCCATCTAGAGCTAGAGGAATACACATAGGCTTGTACTAAGCTTCAAAGTGCCACATCATCAATGAGGTCATCCCACATGCTGCACTCAGTCTATGCCTGGCTGTAGACTATAGAATCTACGGATAGAATTTCACCATGCCATTTCAACACAGGGAAGAATAAAGGGAATTTCACTAGTAAATAAACTTTAAAACTATGGCAATACATGTAAATGTAATCAATACATTCTATAATATATTACAAGGTAAAATACATGTATATAAAGTAAAAGCAGGGGAAAATTCGGCCCTATCTGTTAAATCAGGGTGTAGATTTTAATATTAAATATCAAAGCTGCCATAAAACCAAAAAACAGCAAGGGTGCTGCTCATCTATGAAGTCCATGAAATGGGAACCAAATAATCATTCTGAAAAAGATGTAGTGGCATTCACCATCTGGAGTAAAATATCATCAGTCTTTATTGGATTCCTTTAAAACATACAGGAGCTGCAGAGTCCAGCAAGACAATGGCTGTTTGGTGTGTGAACACGCTTCTAATAACAGACCCCTAGAAGTGTGGTCACACATGAAACAGCCATCAGCTGGTTGCACTCTGCTAGCTCACTGACTTACCTTGATGCTCTAAAGGAATACAATACACTTTTTTAGCTTGGATAGAGTGAGCCACTTCATCTTTTCACAAGGTAAGATACATCTTTATATCTTTTGCCAGTAAACAGAAAAAATAAAAACTGAGTCCTCACTGGTTGTTACCTTTAAACCCCTTAAAGGGAACCTATCAGTTAGTTTATACCCCCCCCAGCTATCATTAATTAATATTAATATTAATTTATATAGTGCTTTTAATTCTATAGCACTTTACATACTGTACATCATAATGCTGTCCCCATTGTAGCTCACAATCTAAACTTCCTATCAGTATGTCTTTACAATCATCAACATTAACAGAAAAAAAACACTTGAAATAGACCACTCTGTTTATAATGACTCTATATGATTTTGGTGTTTCACTTTATGTATTGAATTACTGAAATAAATCAACTTTTTGATGATATTCTAATTCATTGAAATTCACTAGTAACAGTGTCATGTTAAAGGTGAAAAAAAAGCGTTTACACACTAACATTTTCTTATGTGATTGAGGCAGTGTGTAGGCACCTTGGAGGACGTAGTCACTCTGGCAGGTGAATAGTTACATTTCTGCTGATTGTTATAAAATGCTGTGTGATGTTACGATTAGTGATGGGAGAGTCCTAAATTACTCGGAATCGCTTGACTCTAGCGAGTCCGAGCCCGGGACTCGCTACTCATTGCGAGTCTAGCGAGTCCAATGTTAATGAATGGGGAAGCGAATAATAGCGAGTAATGTGCGATTTACAAATCGCAGATGTGTCTCGGAAAGCGCTCGCATTGCCATTTTGAAAACCCCACTCGCAACAGTTTTTTGCTGCTGTGTCCGAGGCCAAACTCGCATGTGTTTGTCTTATTTGGCGCCGATGAGGCGAGGCAAGCTATTTTCTCCAGCAAACCCCATGCTTTTAGCAAACATGAAATAAGCCGACTCGAGCTGTCAGGCGCACACACACACAGAGCAAGCATGACCTGTGTCAACACGCTGCAGTTAATTGACCTGGTGGAGGCTCGGCCCCTGCTTTGGCTGCCCATTGACCCTGCCTATGGGGATAACATCCAGCAGACTACAGCCTGGAGGGAGGTCGCTCAAGTCATGTTCCCTGCATTCCATCGCAGTGGCCAGGATGCACAGAGCAATATGGGTAAGTTAAATGTGTTCACACGTTATATTGCATTTACCGTATATACTTGTGTATAAGCCGACCCGTGTATAAGCCGACCCCCCTACTTTTGCCCCCAAAAACTGGGAAAACATATTGACCGCCATCCTGGTATACAGCGGCTATCACTGGTAGACAGCCCCCCAGCAGAGTATACAGCTCCCCCTGCAGAGTATACAGGCCCCCCAGTGGGTATACATGCCCCCCATATTAGGGTATACAGGGCCCTCAGTGGGTATACAGGCCCCCCAGCAGTGGGTATACAGGCCCCCATGGGTATACAGGCCCACCAGCAGTGGGTATACAGGGCCCCCTGTTGGTATACAGGCCCCCCATGGGTATATAGGCCCCCAGCAGTGGGTATACAGGCCCCCCGTGGGTATACAGGGCCCCCGTGGGTATACAGGCCCCCCGTGGGTATACAGGCCCCCCAGCAGTGGGTATACAGGTCCCCCAGTGGGTATACAGGGCCCCCAGTGGGTATACAGGGCCCCCAGTGGGTATACAGGCCCCCAGCAGTGGGTATACAGGGCCCCCGTGGGTATACAGGCCCCCAAGCAGTGGGTATACAGGCCCCCCAGCAGGTATACAGGGCCCCAGTGGGTATACAGGGCCCCCAGCGGGTATACAGGGCCCCCAGCGGGTATACAGGGCCCCCAGCGGGTATACAGGGCCCCGTGGGTATACAGGGCCCCGTGGGTATACAGGGCCCCGTGGGTATACAGGGCCCCGTGGGTATACAGGCCCCCCAGCAATGGGTATACAGGCCCCCCGTGGGTATACAGGCCCCCCAGCAGTGGGTATACAGGGCCCCCCTGTGGGTATACAGGCCCCCGGGGGTATACAGAGCCCCCAGTGGGTATACAGGGCCCCCAGTGGATATACAGGCCCCCCATAGTAGGGTATACAGGGCCCTCAATGTGTTATCATGCGCCTTCGCATGGTTGCCTATATTTGGATGGGGTCACAACAGTACACTTAGTTTAAGGGCTGGTCCTCCTGGCTCTGAAGGCCAGGGGGTTGGGTGTATATTAATACCACTAATGAGCAGAGTCTGGTGCCCGCACTATTACATTCTCTATGCGTTGACATGTGCCCTTCCTCATTTGTGATTGTGGCCACGTGAGCTCAACGTCCGTAATGCTGTTGATGATGTTCCACATTGTCGTGTCACTGTGCCTTGTATACACATTACACACACTGGACCGGAAGCAGATCCAGGGCAGATATATCGCCACCACGACCGGTTGTCCTTCCTTGAACCGGTGGTTCGTATGCCAAGGTATGTGTCTGCAGCACTGTTGTGTACTATTATTATTATTATTATTTATTTATATAGCGCCATTAGGTTCCATGGCACTTTACATGAGGATAAGGGTTAACGACAAAAAACAGTAAATGAAGACAATCAGGTCATACAGGTACAAGAGGAGAGGACCCTGTCCAAGAGGGCTCACAGTCTACGTATAAACCTCTATAATGAGTGTGGTGGTTTACATACCCACACTGGATTTTGTTTCTGCCATGGTGCAACAGAATTCTATTACCTTTGGCAATGATCCAGGACATACACATTTATAGCCACATTGTGACGTTGGGACAAATAAGCAATGTTCTGCAGGGTGGGCAGACACAATGTTCCGTGACCTCACAGTTAGCTATTATTGTTGGCATGTTTGTGGAACAAAGCCATGTTCTTCCCTGCAATGGCCTCTAAGGTGTGTGGCCTTGTCTGGTTTGCCTGTCGTAAGCATTATTTGTATCAGTTCCTACGTACACAACCATTATAGGTGAGTGCACTGGCACTTTTTATTTATACAAATAGCCCTGTGTGTCTACACATGTGCCCTTTTCTCTTTCTGCACCTCAGCATTCAGTTCTTTCCTTGCTGCGCCCTCACAATATCCTCTCATGCAGTCCCCTCTTTTCTACCCCTATGATGTCTCCTCGTATATTTTCTCAGTCACTCTCCTTATTATCTCCATATATGCAGACAGTGCCCCCTGCCCACGCCCAAGATATGACCCTGACATACACACATTTTATAAAAAAAAATACATACAATTATATATATGCAGATATGCACGCACACATTACACAGACCTGTACACATGCAGCACGAAGACATGGAAACAAGCACACATTACACATACAGGCATGCACATACACATACAGGCAAACACACATACATATACAGACAAACACACATACACATGCAGGCAAACACACATACACATACAGGCAAACACAGATACACATACAGGCATGCACATACACATACAGGTGTTTTTTTCAGCTAAATAACGTTGTAAGGATATATCCCTTTTGCACTAAACTGTTTGTACACTATCCCAGATTGTTGACACAGTCACACACATTTGAGGACATACCCTGTATCACTACAAATACGTGTGGGTGAGTTTTCCCATGGGTATATTTGGGGCTGCAAGGTGATGGTGTAGATATTAGGGCCCACATGTGAATTTTATTTTTTTGTCGTTAAGGCATTGTTCACACACAATTTGCGTTTTTTTTTAGCACTCCTAAAACCACATGCGTTTTTTTAAGAGTGCTAAAAAATGTCCCTTGTGTGTCTGAAAGGATTAGAATCCTTTTTGGACTTTGTCATTTTTTCCTCAAAAACGCAGGCAAAAACGCAAGCGTTAATGCCGGTGCCTTTATGTGCCTTTTAAAAACGCATGCGTTTCCCATAGGGGCCCATGTTAAAAAACCGCATGCGTTTTCGGAAAACCACCCATGCGTTTTTTTCCAGCACCCAAAAAAAACGCTGCATGCAGCGTTTTTTGGACTGGGGGAAAAAAAACGCAAGTGCAGGTGAAGAACGCATGTACACTCAAATGCACCCTGCGTTAACTCACCTGCGTTTTTTTTAACAGCCCAAAAAACGCAGAGATGGACAAAAAAACGCATGTGTGTGAACAATGCCTAACTGATGGCCACATTACGAATCCTCCAAAAAACATAGTGTATTAATGCTGTATAAAATCAAACTAAAGGGAGCCATATTTTCAGTGCAACAGGCTTTTATGTCCAAGGTCCTTTAGGAAACCAGAAGTTTGCCCTTGCTGCTCCCGGCTTTGTGTTCGGCCCCGTTGGAATAATTGTAAAACTGTCCATCTGTGCATACCACCTTGTTTGGCACCAACGATGTGTGACCTGCTGCTCGAAAACAACCCCATACTCTATGTCCATTACAATCGTTTCAAAAGCCAAGCCATAGGCCATGTTCACACTCACCTGCGTTTTTGGCACTCACTGCGTTTTTCTGCAGTTTTTCAAAAACGCAGGTGCGTTAACGCAGGGTGCACTTGAGTGTACATGCGTTTTTCAGCTCCACTTGCATTTTTTTCCCCAGTCCAAAAAACGCTGCATGCAGCGTTTTTTGGGTGCTGGAAAAAAATGCAGGTGTTGCTTCCAAAAATGCATGTGTTTTTTTAACATGGGCCCCTATGGGAAACACATGCGTTAACGCAGGGCACATATAGGCACCTGCGTTAACGCATACGTTTCCCATGGGGCCCCATGTTAAAAAAACGCATGCGTTTCTATAACATGGGGCCCTATGGGAAATGCATGCACCCTGCGTTAACTCATGCGTTTTTGCCTACGTTTTTGGGTAAAAAATGAAAAAGTCCAAAAATGATTAAAAGCCTTTCAAACACACAAGGGACATTTTTTAGCACTCTTAAAAAAATGCATGTGCTTTTAGGAGTGCTTAAAAAAACGCAAATTGTGTGTGAACATGGCCATATGTTTTGTGGGTTTTATTTACATATAGCATACATGGCAGCAACAAGGAGTGTAGGCCACTAACGCCGAATGCTCATGTGTCACCTATGCTGCAGGACTCCATTTCCTGTCTTGCTCACCTGCCCTATAGATCTGGGTTATGTGCATTGAGACCAAGACCGCACACACTGCGTCTTTTAGTGTCCATCTGATGGCAAATAACCCTGAAGAATGTGTTTGCCTCACAGTGTCAGGCTATAGCTTTGTTCACATAAAGTTACAACAAAAAGTCAATGCAATAGTTGTGGCCACTAATATGTCTTCAAGTGCCTAAATAGCTGTCCTGCCTAAGGCAGGGCACAGTGTAATTGGGCAGACAAATGGTTAAATTTCTAATGTAATGGGAAAAAATCGAGGACCAACACTACCCACCTACATAGAATATTGGTTGAGGCATGAGCCAAAATGTCCTTAATTTATTTGCTGCAATTCCATCTTAAGGCCAACAATGAAAACACAGAATACACAGATACACAGAGTCAAAAAAGCGTGCACATTTTATGTTTGGCCTATGTTTTTGTTTCCAAACGCAACCCATTCACCAAATTTTTTTTGTATTTACCCACAGAGCTGCTCACTACCACAGGTGGCGTGGAAACCCTCCAGCACAGCTGCCTAAAGAGGCGAGGGAGGCCCCTGAACCACCCTGACTTTGAGTTGAGGACCAAGGGCTTGTTGCCTCAAAAAATTAGCTCAAAGGGCTTAATAAAGTCTATTTTGAAATAGAGGAGGGCGCGTGGCCCATACTATATACTTGCTTGTCCTACGAGCATAGTACAAGCAACGCCCACGATGCAGGCATAGGCTTGTTGCCTCAAAAAATTAGCCCAAGGGGCTGTATTGTATTGGATGGAAAAAAAAAATGAAAAATGCTCACAAGCAGATGCACTTGTAAAGTAAAATGATTTTTACTGATTGCGTAGTTTGGTTATCATGCAGCAAATGTTGCAGGAACATGACTTATCACATCGTCTGAGCTGAGGGACATGCCGATACTTCCTGTCTTAAAAGGGCATAAAGTTAAAAGCGCAATCTTCCAATCATATTAATTATGATTAGGTTACTCTACATTTGGGTACTGTCGTCTGGGGGGCTTACAAACTGCGATGATATCCAGTCCTTGTTGAACTTAATGAGAGTCAGCCTGTCGGCATTTTCAGTAGTAAGCCGTGACCTTCTATCAGTGACTATACCCCCAGCGGCACTGAAAACACGCTCTGATGTCACTCTAGCAGCTGGGCAGGCCAGCACCTCCAAGGCATACAAAGAGAGCTCTGTCCAAGTGTGAAGCTTGGAAACCCAGTAATTAAAGGGTACAGAAGGGTCGGTTAGGAAGCTGGTACTGTAACTGACATACTCGTTTACCATGTTGGACAATTGTTGTCTCCTACTCAAGGTGACCGTAGGCATGATCCGTTGTTGATTGGAAGGTCTGTTGAACATCGCCCAGTTTGTGGACATCTTACCCCCACCTCTTCTTGACATTGATGGCGTTTGTGTCCCAACCAAAGGCTGCTGTTGCAATGAGCTGGTACTTCGGGGTATAGCAGAGTCAGACGGTGATATGGACATCAAATTGTCAACAACAACCCTCTTGAAAAAATCCATCGTTAAGCCCCTGGGTGACTGCAACAGCAGCGACGGAAATTTGTCTTTGTACCGTGGGTCCAAAAAGGTTGACAACCAGTAGAGGTTGCTGTCATAGATGTGAATGACGTGTGGATCTTGGGAGAGACATTGAGACATTACGTCAGCCATGTGTGCTAAGCTGCAAAGACTCATCTCCTCGGTTACAACAGAATGAGGATCACTACGCATCATGGCCTCTAAATCGGTTTCCGCCTCCACCTCTTCAGCCCACCCATGCTGTACCGACATTAACGTAGGGTTGGGAGTACCATCAGGGTTCACATCAGTACCACAGAAAAATAAATCTTCTTCATCATCACCCTCATCACCTTCTTCTTCCAGACCCAATGTAGCCTGCTGATATTGGCTTGGCTGGCTAGGATTAGCGATGTTAAATTCTGGCTCCATAGCCATCCGCTGGGCTCTCAAAGATTCTGTTTTGAGATTCATTAGGGATTCTTTTAGCAGGCAGAGCATGGGGATGGTGAGACTGATAATCGACTGATCACCGCTGACAAGTTTGGTGCAGTATTCAAAGTTCTCCAGCAACTCGCAAAGGTCAGCGATCCAGACCCACTCGAAAGTACTAATGTGTCTGGTCTGACTTCCGTGGTGACGGGCATGTTGCAGTTGATATTCCGCTATTGCCCTCTGCTGCTCATTAAACCTTGCCAACATATGGAATGTTGAGTTCCAGCGTGTGGGCATGTCGCAAATTAGCCTGTGTTTAGGCAAATTAAGTTTGTTTTGAAGGGCTGAAAGACTTCCAACTGCTGTGTAGGAATGTCTGAAATGGGCGCAAATTCGCCTCACCTTCTCCAGTAGGTCAGATAACTCGGGGTATATTTTCAGGAATTTCTGAACTACTAGGTTCAGCACATGAGCCATGCAAGGCACGTGTACAAGGTTACCGTGCTTTAGTGCCGCCACAAGGTTTAGAGCGTTATCACACACAACAAGACCTGGTTGTAGTTGCAGTGGGGCCAGCCACTCATCAGTCTGTTGCTTAAGACCTTTCCACAGCTCAGTTGCAGTGTGAGGTGTGTCACCTAGACAGATAAGCTTCAGAAGAGCCTGTTGTCGCCTTGCTGAAGCACTACTGCAAAGCTCCCAACTTGGACGTGATGGTGCGGGCAGCTCAGCAGTGGACAAGGAAGTTGCAGAAGCGGATTGTGTACTGGACATATATGATGAGGCAGACACCCGGAATGATGTTGTGCCCGCTATTCGTGGAGTTGGTAGTATCTCAGATGGTCCACTTTGAGAAGTTGGGACACTCTCCACCAGGTGGATCCAGTGAGCCGTTAGTGAGATGTATCTGCCCTGTCCACAACTACTTGTCCACGTGTCCGTTGTTAGGTGGACTTTGGCGGTTACAGCATTTGTTAGTGCACGCTTTAAGTTGGTAACCACGTGCTGGTGTAACGCGGGAATGGCACTACGTGAGAAAAAGTAGCGGCTGGGTACAGAGTATCGTGGGGCTGCCACAGCCAGCAACTCCCGAAAAGACACTGTACCCACAAGCCTAAACGGCAACATTTCCACAGCTAACAACTTTGCAATTTGCGCAGTCACTTTTTTGGCAAAATGGGTGTGTCGATTGGTACTTCCGCTGCCTTTCATACAGCTGTGGCACAGACAACTGGACGTTTGGCGCAGACTGACCAGTGGCTTGACTACTGTCATGTCTCTCTTGTACCACAGCTTGGGAGGAGTACATTTGAGCAGGAGCTGATGCCTGAACACTAGCTGGTGAAGGATGGATCTGAGGTGGCCTGGAAGTGTTGGGATCAGAAAGCACTGATTTTGAACCCTGATGGGCCGACCACTGAATTGGGTGCTTAACAGACATATGCTTACGCATACTGCTGGTGCTCATGTTTCCTTTTCCCAGGCCTCTGCTTAGCCTTGCATGGCAGATGTTACAGATAACTATATTTGGTACAGATGTGGCATCCTTAAAAAATTGCCACACAATGGCTTTTCGTCCTTTATGTTGAATTGGAGGCAGAGGAGGATGACTCTGTACAACACCAACTGTTGACACAGTTTGGGCAACTGTGTTTACAGTTTGTGCAACAGTTGGTACAGTTTGTGCAACAGTTGACACAATTTGGGCAACTGTTGTCACAGTTTGCGTTCTGGAGAAAGGAGTAAGCCTTGGTGCTTTTGGTGGTGGTTTCCTCCTCCTGGCTGCTCTGTTGCCTATGCATGTCAACAGTCCAGGTAGGATCTATGGTCTCATCATCCACCCCTTCCTCTTCAAAGTCTTCTGGATAACGTGACTGAGCAGGCTGGCCAGATGAGATGTGTGTCTCATCATCCTCATCATCATCCACCTCCTGAGATGCTGTATGCATTTGGTGAAAGTGGCTTTCTTCAGTACGAGGTGCTTCCAAACTTTGGCCATGAATAGACATTACGTCTTCTTCAAGTATCTTGTCAGGCAGTGACAAAGAAAGGCCAGATGCAATCAAGGGCTGATAAGAACCAAATAAATCATCGGAGTGACCAAGGTTGTGGTCCAAATTTTCCTCTGGCTGCCGATGGGTTGAGGAAATAGGAAGACTTTGAGGATTGGATGGCCCTGCGTTGTCTGTAGCGACACTAGACTGTGTGGGTAAGGACGATTGTGTACTGCAAGAACCAGAGGTCGAGGTGTTATCAGCCATCCAAGATGTTATCTGGTCATGCTCTTCCGGCCTCAAGACACGTTTTTGTTGAGTACTGGGAATTTTAGACAGGAGAAAGATAGATCTATCAATCCTCGTCTGTCTACCTGTACCAGTGCGTTCTTGGGCACGACTTCTACGGCCACGACCTCGTCCCTGTCCCTTTCCAACCTCTTTTTTGGGAAATTGTGGTTTTTGTGACATTGTTGACAAATGCACAGTCACCAAGATGGAGTTAGGTGGTGCTGTAGGCGTCACCTGCTGGCGGGTTAAGTGTGTGCTAACACATGGCAGTGAAGCAGCACACTAGTCCCTGCAAAAATTATTAAGTGCGCACAGCCACCGAGATGGAGTTAGGTGGTGCTGTAGGCGTCACCTGCTGGCGGGTTAAGTGTGTGCTAACACTTGGCAGTGAAGCAGCACACTAGTCCCTGCAAAAATTATTAAGTGCGCACAGCCACCGAGATGGAGTTAGGTGGTGCTGTAGGCGTCACCTGCTGGCGGGTTAAGTGTGTGCTAACACTTGGCAGTGAAGCAGCACACTAGTCCCTGCAAAAATTATTAAGTGCGCACAGCCACCGAGATGGAGTTAGGTGGTGCTGTAGGCGTCACCTGCTGGCGGGTTAAGTGTGTGCTAACATTTGGCAGTGAAGCAGCACACTAGTCCCTGCAAAAATTATTAAGTGCGCACAGCCACCGAGATGGAGTTAGGTGGTGCTGTAGACGTCACCTGCTGGCGGGTTAAGTGTGTGCTAACACTTGGCAGTGAAGCAGCACACTAGTCCCTGCAAAAATTATTAAGTGCGCACAGCCACCAAGATGGAGTTAGGTGGTGCTGTAGGCGTCACCTGCTGGCGGGTTAAGTGCGTGCTAACACTTGGCAGTGAAGCAGCACACTAGTCCCTGCAAAAATTATTAAGTGCGCACAGCCACCGAGATGGAGTTAGGTGGTGCTGTAGGCGTCACCTGCTGGCGGGTTAAGTGTGTGCTAACACTTGGCAGTGAAGCAGCACACTAGTCCCTGCAAAAATTATTAAGTGCGCACAAGTAGTCGCACAAGCAGGTGGCGTACGTGCTATTTGCAGGTAGGAGAGCAGCAACGCACTGGTCTGCCACAGAGAAAATAAAGCTGAAGGGGTTATTATGACCCAAAATCTATCAGGTGCAAAAAAATAAGAAATAGTACCTCAGCTAAGCCTCTGACTTCAGCTATTAGGAAAGCTGAGTGAGTAAGCTAAGCTATGAGGTCGGTCCTGTGTGCACTGTAAGGCTGCTCCTCCCTGCCTGCCTGCCTACAGTCCTCTACACAGTACTCCTCTGTCCTCCTGATAGCTCTCAGAAGAGCTGTTTGGGTTAAATATATGGAATCTTGAAGTTTCCGTACACTGACTGACACTCCCTATCATCTGCTCCAGCATCTACCTCACCCTGCACTAGCTCAGATCGTCACAGGAATGTGGAGGAAATGGCGGGTGGCAAGGCTTACATACAGCCTCGCCTCTCATACATGACATAGGCATCACGATGGACAGAAGCCAATCATAGTCCTGCCACAACCAACATGGCTGTGGCATTACTGAATATGATTGGCTAACATGCTTGTCCATCTTCACAAGTTTTCTGACCTAACACGCTAGGCTGTCTAGGAAGCTTTGTCGGAACATAACAGATTCTGTATTCGCGAGTCCCGAATACAGTATACAGGACTCAGATTCGTAGACTCGCTCAGACTCGCTCAGACTCGCTGCTGACAGCGGGTATCTGTGAAGTGGTGCGATTGTTTAAACGATTTGGGGAGATTCAAGCTACATATATAGCGAGTCTAGCGAGTGAGAAAAAGTAAACTCTGACAAAACTAGGATTGCCATTGACTTGCATTGGACTCGTTACTGTGCGAGTAATCGCTGGGAAACTCGCCGAGTACCGAGTCCTGCGAGTCCCTTACTACTCGCCGAGTAACGAGTCCTAGCGAGTAGACTCGCCCATCCCTAGTTACGATCATGTGACGCTAAGTCTACATAGCCCATAATGACTTTGCTTGCTTAGCTCTATCGTCACATGATTTAGCCCACTATCGTCACATGATTGTTACATAACACAGGACCTTTATACAGAGAAGTTTTTAGTGAGTTAACTATTCACCTGCCAGAGTGACTAGGTCTCCCAAGGTATAGTCACTGCCTCATTCACATAAGAATATGTAAGTGTATAAATTATTTTTTCCCCTTTAACATTACACTCTTAGCTCTGACAGGAATGATTAGAATAGTACTATGAAGCTGCAGGACAGATAGTGATAGCCGAGGCATAAATGAGCTGACAGGTTCCCTTTAAGGATCAAGTTACTTTGCACCTTAATGACCAAGCCTCATTTTGCTTTTCTGACCAGTGACACTTTATGAAGTAGTATCCCTGGAACAGATTCCAGTGATTCCAAGATTGTTTTTTTTTTCGTGCCAAATTGGACTTTATGTTAGTGGTAAATTTAGATCAATATTTATTGCATTTCTTTGTAAAAAAAACAACACAGATTTGGCAAAAATATTTAACCTTTAATTTTTATTCTGTGAAACCAGAGAGTAATGTCACACAAAATAGTTAATAAATAACATTTCCCATGTGTCTACTTTACATCAGCACAATTTTGTAAACAAATTTCTTTTCTTTAGGAAGTTAGAAGGGTTCATCAGAAATTTCTTATTTTTCCAACAAAATTTACAAAGTCACTTATTTTAGAGACGAAAACCAATTAGAAGTTACTTTGAGGGGCCTATATAACAGAAAACACTGGAAAGTGACACCTTTCCAAAACCTGCACACCTCAAGCTACTTAAAACCATATCCACAATCAACCCTTTAGGTGCTTCACAGGAACTAAAGAAATGTGAAAGAAAAAAAATGAAAATGCTACTTTTTGCCACAAAAATGTTACTTTAGCCTCAAATAAAGTATTTTCAAAAGAATAACAGGAAAAAATGTATCATACAATTTGTTCTGCAATTTGTCCTGTGAACGCTGATATCCCATATGTGGTGGAAAACAACTGTTTAGGCGCACGGCAAAGTAAAGGAGCGACATTTTACTTTTGAAGTGCAAGATTGTGTATGATCGTTAGCTGACACCATGTCAATGTAGAAGAGCCACTGAAGTGCATAAACAGTATAAACCCCCCACAAATGACCACATTTTCGAAACTAGACCCCTCAAGGAATTTATCTAGAGGTGTGATGAGCACCTAGTACCTTCAGGGGCTTCACAGAATTTTATATCAAAGAGCCGTGAAAATAGAATTTTTTTTTCCCAAAAAATATTGTTTTTGTTAAAAAGTTTGCAATTTTACAAGGGTAACATGGGAAATTGCACCATGCATATTGTTCTGCAATTTTTACACTGATAACCCACATATGGTGGAAAATTACTGTTTAGGCGCATGGCATGTCTCAGAAGGGAAGGAGTGGCATTTGACTTTTCGAATTCAAAATTGGCTGAAATCGTTAGCTGATACTATGTCACATTTGGAGAGTCCTTGATGTGTCTAAACAGTGGAGCTTCTCTACAAGTGACCCCATTTTGGAAACTAGACCTCTCAAACAATTTATCTAGATGTGTGTTGAGCACCTTGCACCCCCAGTTACTTCACAAAACTTTATAACATTGAGCCATGAAAAATAAAAAAATCACTTTTTTCCAAAAATGTTGTTTTAGCTCCAACATTTGCATTCTCACAAGGGTAACAGGAGAAATTGCACCATACAATGTATAGTGCAATTTCTCCTGAGTATGCCAATACCCCATATGTGGTTAGGCACTACTTTGTCAGGCACAGTGCAAAGCTCAGACGTGAAGAAGCACCCTACCAGGGTGCAGATTTGGTGAGTATGGTTTAACGGTGCCATAACACAATGGCAGAGGCCAGTCAAAATCCCCCACAAGTGACCCCATTTTACAAACTGCACCCCTCAATAAATTCATCCAGGGGTGCAGTGAGCATATTGACACCACAGGTGTGTCAAAAAATGTTATATCTTTGGGCAGTGACGAAAACAATACTTATATTTTTACCACTGAAATGTTGTTATAGCCCTAGATTTTACATTTTTACAAGAGTAAAATAGATACAAATGGCCCCATAATTATTACACAATTTCTTGTGAGTATGACAATACTCCATATGTGACTATACAGTTTTGTTTGGCCGTGTGGTGAGATTCAGGAGGGAAGGAAGCAGCGCCATTTGATTCTGTTAGCACAGATTTTCCTAGAATAGTTTGCAGACTCCATATACAGAGCCCCTAAGGGTATGTTCACACGATCAGCAGGCACTTCGTGTTGGATGCAGTGCCTCCGGACCAGTGGGAAGTCGATGGTGAATGCAGGGACAATACAGCCGCCCTGTACCCATGATTTGCATTTGAAGCAGGGCGGATTTTCACTGCATTCACCCGCTGGAGCTCACCTCTGTCTCCGCAGCAATAAATTAATATGCTGTGGAGATGTGGAATCACGGTAACCCACACCGCAGCTGAAAACACGCTGTGGTGGAGAGAAACACAGTGAGCATGGGATTTCTAGAAATCCTATCCACGATGCCTGTACTATATAACGCAGTATTTTGGACACAGTGGTAAGACGCTGCTTCCAAAACTATGCTATTCTGGATTGGGTGCACACACTCTAAGGATACGTTCCCACAATGCTTCTTTTTGCCCTTTTTTCGCGGGCACCCGCGCAAAAAAGTGACGTAAAAAAACGCGATGCATTCACACACCACGTTGTTTTAAGGGCTCACTTCTCCCCCAAAAGCGCAGGGGAGAAGTGATGTCACACAGGGGAGGAAGAATCCTCCCTTTTGTAACATCTGTGACAGCACTTTTGGGTTTCGTAGTGTATTAATATACACTACAAAACCCAAATTAAACTAATCCAAATGTGTAAAAAATAATAAAAATTGAATACTTACCCTCCGCCGGGTGTTCCGGGAGCCGAGAGATGCACAGGTATCGACCTTACAGGACCTATAAAGATCGTTGATTGGCCGCTCGCAGTCATGTGATGAAAGTGCGATGTGCGAACGTAGCCTAAATGGCAGAGGAGCAGAATCCCCTCATGAGAACCCATCTTGGAAAAAGCATCATTCATTGCCATGTTTTTGTTTTTTACGGTGTTCACTGTACGGGATAAATAGTAGGACAGATTTTTTTGGGGGGGTCATTATGGATGCAACGATACTACATGTGTGTAACTTTTAGTTTTCTGATCACTGATCTCATATATTGCAATCGACATGTATTGCAATTCATGACACCAGCCTGATTACACTGACAGAGCTTGTCATTGCAATTTGGCTTTAACAGTCCACAAAACCAGGCACCCAGGATGTAATTGTTTGACCTCTGGGTACCATGGTAATCATCGGATCCCTGTGATTTAATCAAGGGAACACAATGGAGTCAGATAGGGAGCTCTCTCCCTCTCACAGCCTTTTAGATGCCGCGATCCCAGGAGCAGCTCATCAGCCCATCAGCCTTGGGCACGGCTCATCACCCCTGGGCACAGCTGACAGCCCTGGGCACATCTTAGCCTGGGCATAGCTCATCAGCTTGGGTAAAGCTGATCAGCCTGCAGCCGCACACACGTCGGCCCAGGCTGACACTGCAGGCGCTCGGCTGTCAGCTGACAGACTGCCTACTGCAGTGATCACAGAGGAAAGTGTTCATGTTCAGAACTTTCCTGCATGATCATATTGTGATCAGTCAGACAGACTGACTAATCACATTGCTCTAATAAAGGTCCCTACACCTCTTCCCCTGCCCCTCAGCTGTCACTGACAGCTGTCGGCATGGAAGTGTCACTGAGAGTTGACACACAGTGACAGTTTAAAGAAATGACATTTATAGCCATCATGGTGTGGGAACTGACATCTTCCCATGATGGCTGTACACGTTAATGGTCGTAAAGGTGTTAATTGTTACTTGTGTAATCTTTCTTAGATTTCATGCATGTAGAGATGAAAAATATGTGAAACTCACCACTGTTTCATTTAAAAAATAGCAATTAATTTGGGTGTCATGTGCAGAATGTGGAATAAAAAGGAGCAACAGCTGTTCTGTGTGTCACCACGCTTCTTCTTGCTCACAAAAAAACTAGAAAGAAAGTCTGCTTATATAGTAAGTCTCCAATCAATACAACACAGGTGCAAAAAAAATCTGAGCAAATACGCTAAAAAATTGTAAATAATCGAAAAAGATATACGTATATACTACAAAATAAATAAATCATAACACCATTACTCATACTCACAGCAGAAAATGTTTTTTTTTCTTACTGCGGATAAGGTGTGTTTTTTTAACTAATTTGTCTTCCAGGCTATGCCAAATTCATGTTTCTGGTAGAGAGAGAGAGAGTGAGAGAGAGACCTTTCTTGACTGGTCCAGCCAGAGCCCTGACCTAAACCCAATTGATCATCTCTGGAGAGACCTGATAATGGCTGTCCACCAACGTTCATGTGGCATTCCACTGGTCAGGACGCCACGGAGGGGTACTGTACCCAGACCAGAGTGTGTAGTATCCCTGTGACTAGGTGACTGGGATGTCAATAGGGGCCCTCACTACACACATCCACACACTGTAGGTCAGGGGACCAATAGCTTAATCTGTTGCTAGGGAACCGTTCCCGGTGGGAGGACCTTTGGTGGGTAGTGGAGTGAGGGAAAGTTAGTGAGAGGAGTAGGAGTCTGCAAGTGAACCCTGTGAGAAGCGCAGTGGAGGGTACCTCAGTACAGGTGGCCTGGAGGAAGAAGGGGATCCTAGGGTGTTTAGGTGCACCCGAATCCGGACCGGTATGACTCCCAGCAGGAAGGATCCAATCCAAAACTGGAGGACCGGCTCCGCTGAATTGGAGAGCACAGGCTTCTTCAGAAGTCGCGGCCAACACCCGGCATAATTCCCTAAGGCCTCGTATAGGATCCGGAGGCCCAAAAATAGGAATCTTCCAGAGGGATCCGTGGGGACCGGCTGAGGGATCTGTGCGCCGGAGCGCTAAGGAAGGAACAGAGGGAGAGCGCAGTAAAGACAGATGAAAGGATTAAGCAGACACATCCCCGAGGGTCCCCAGTGAGACATCTGATTTCTCTGGTGACTACCCAGGCCACCCGTTGACTGTGTAAAGACTGTTTCCTGCCGAAGTTACCAGTAAAGCCTGGTTTAGAGGCAAAGACTGTGTATTGTGTCTTATTAGCCTGCGCCGGAGGAGCCATACTCTTGCTCCCTCATAACAGACTGTCTGCCAGAATCTCCCCCCGACGAGCCGCCTCCCTGCGAACATCCTTATCTATCCACAGCTGCCCCAGGGGCCTCGCTCCACCTACAGGGAATGTTACCAACAAAGCTTCCTCATCATCACCCCTGAGGTCTGCAAGCAGCGCCGGTATCATTACCAGATACCATAAGTGGTGTCACAAACTTTTATTTTTTTATTTTTTAAACCCCTTTTTAGCGACCACCAGGACCATGAACCCGAGCACAGGCCACCCATGACATCCTCCAGTGAACCTACAACGCCCGAAATCTGTAACCCCACGGCGCTGGGGTGGGTCAGCTTTTGGCATCACGAGCAGGATCCCATGCCCAGTAAAACCGGGTACTGTGCACCTTGAACTTTGTTTTAAATGGACTTTCTTTGATGCACCTCAAAATGGCAGGGTCAGAGACTTAACAACAACATGTGCAGGCCCAGGGGCATGCCTCAGCCCCTCTTCGTGGGAGGGCCATGCCAGAGGCATGAAACTTCCTGCCCACCCCAATTGCCAATGAAAAACCAAGGAGGCGGGCCAAAGATAAAAGTACCCTTGCCGGAAGCTACAAAAAACGGCAGGAAGGGTGCGGCAGTAGACAGACGGCAGAGCACGGGTGCGGTCTACGGGTCTGTTAAAATGGCGACGTTGATCTGCAAAGTAGAGGAGGAGAACGGTGCCGAAGCCTGAGACCTGGGTGCAACTTCCCTCCTGACCCACGAGGGGGATTCTGCCTTCTGGGAAGCTGCTTTCAGAGACTTGAGGGTCCAGCTTAATGAAACCCTAGATTGGACCTTCAGGTGCTGGAGTGCCAGCACCGGACTGGAGCTGTCCCGGCTGGCTATTAATCCTTGCTCACTTTTTAACAAATGGGCCAAATTCTGGTACAAGTTATAAAATATATTTCAACCTTCATCCACAAAATACTAGCTTTAAATATTCTAAGCTAAATTGAAGAATCATGTTGGCGAAAGAGAAGTTTTAAAATAGTATATTTCTAAATGCTTACAGTTTTTCCCATTTTTTCATTGAATGTCAACAAAATGAAATATAAAAATGCAAGTAATAATTACATAAATCATTCAACGTAGAAAATATGTTACCAAACGATGCTAGATGGTAGAGTTTCCCTGTGAGTTGACAGCTTCACAATTACAGTTTCTGTGTGAAAAATACTTTTTTTTTTCTTTTCATAGGATAACATCATAACCCATTTACATTAGTTGAGGGTCACACCAGTTCACGGCCCTCTTAACATTTACAAAGCGTGCAAAGAAAATATACACTATCTACAGTTGGACATTAAAGAGACTGAGCTAGGCACAGATCCCTATTCTAACTCTTGGCATTCTGAGATGACAAAGGTCCTCATTGTATTCCTATCGTTACCAGGAATGTTAAACCAGTTTACATTACAAGTTTCCCCACAGTAGCAGATTTTAAAAATTTGCATTTTAAATATGGCTCCAATGCAATTTACTGGATAATTACTGACCCGGATAATTCTTGAGACTTTTAAAGTTTATTAGCGAGAGCTAGGTCAGGTATATTATTTTAACAAGCCTTTTGGATCAGTTTCAAGGCAAAAGGGGTAAAGACCTGAGTCAGTGGATTATTTGACAGACATTGCAGGAATTTGTATAGTCACACATTACAGCAAATGAAGCAGAACTAGCAGTTCTGTACAGTGAAATTATTACATAGCACTTATGAATGCTTTACAAGTAATGCTCTACCTGAAATAATATGAGAAATCGGAGATGGAAATGGATAGAGTGATTTTCAGTTAATAAATGTAAATCAAGTAGAATGTCTTCTTTTTCCTTTTAAAACATAAAGGCAATTAACCAATTAAGCTCTTAATAACATTGCTGACTCTAGAAAGCCTATTGAATCAATTTCTTTCCAGCTGGCAGGTACACTTTGCAGAAGTCATCAGTATTTGCTAGCACGGTAATTGAGATCTGAGATGGTAGGTTAAGTGGCTGCTTATTTATTTATTGCTTTTTTTTCCTTTCATATTAATGTTTCAATTGTGCAAAAAAGAAAACAGTTGTTTGTGGATTGTAATTTTAAACTGAGATATGCAGAGGTTTTCTTTCTATTGGATCTGATCCCAAGACGACGGAATCTCAGCATGTGTCTACAAGTCGTAGTGTGCTGATGGAACAGCATGGGACAGATTTAGCTACACTACATTAGTACCTGACACAATTACCATCTTCTGTGGCAGTGTCTAGTAATGCAGATTAAATTATTAAGGGTTAAAAAATCATAGATTCATAGAATTACAGAATGGTAGAGTTGGAAGGGACCTTCTGGGTCATCTGGTCCACTCTCATACTCAAAGCAGGATTCACCACTCATCCCAGAAAGATGTCTGTCCAGCCTCTGTTTGAAGACTTCCATTGAAGGGGAACTCATTACTAGTGATGAGAGACTAGCGAGAAGTATTCACACTTTCTATACTCTTAACGAGTAGTTTTTAATACTCACAGATTTGTCCGAATAGCGAGTATAATGTTAGTCAATTAATTATAAGACTCCGCCCACACAAATCAGGCTACAAAACGATTCTTTCCAGGACAGGGCGGGAGGGTGGACTTTTTTACAATTTCAATGTCTAAAACACCTTGCTGTGCCCCCCAGAGAGACCCTAAAGGTACCGTCACACGAGGCGATGGTACTGCCGATTTATTAGGCGATGCAGGGGCGTGGCCTATTGGCACCAATATCACCCCTGCATTGCCTAATGTGAATGGCCGAGGGCGACGCCATTTACTGGTCGCTGGTTTCAGAGCAGTGTTCTGAAACCAGGCGGCCGATCTGGGGCAATGTGTACACATCGCCCCATGTAAACGGGCGCCGGCGACCTGACAGGCGATGGGAACCATAGGCTCCCATAGTACTGCATCTCCGCTGGGGTTTTGAGACACCCCAGCGGCGATGCCACCTGTCAGATAGCCGGCGCGGCGCTGGAGGTGTCGCCCCATGTAAATGGGGGATGGTGTCCCGGGGCGCCAAAAACGTGCACGCTCCCGCCAGTCGCTGCCGACATCTCCAGCCCCGTTGCCTAGTGTGATGGTACCTTAACATTCAATCTGCTCTCGCAGAGGTGCCTGCTCACTTTGTGCACTAAGGGAGCTGTCAATTGGTGTCAGATCAATAACGATCGACACATCACTCAAGAGCACCAGCGATGTTCGCCGAGTAACGAGTATCACGAATACCGTACTATCCGTGCGAGTAGCAACGACTGCACTCACTCATCACTACTCACCACCTCTCATGGCAGCCTGTTCCACTCGTTGATTACCCTCACTTTCAAAAAGCTATTTTCTAATATCTAATTTGTGTCTTCTCCTATTCAGTTTCATCCCATTGCTTCTAGCCTTTACTGACACAAATGAGAATAAGGCTGGGGTCACACACACAGATATCTGTGCAGATATTGTTCACAGATCTCTGGTTGCAGTGAAATCATGGACACATTGTTCCATTTTGTGGCTGTTACATTTGTACACGATGTATCCATGATTTCACTGCAACCAGAGATCTGTGAACAATCTCTACATAGATATCTGTGTGTGTGACGTGGCCCTAAGGCAGATCCCCATTTAGTGTGACAACCGTTGGGATATTAGTAGACAGCTATTAACCTCTTCAGCCCCCAGCCTATTTCAACCTAAATGACCTGACCATTTTTTCCAATTCAAACCAGTATCAATTTAGGAGATTATAATTCTGGAATTTTTAAAAGGATCCCAGCAATTCTGAGATTGTTTTTTTTGGGACATATTGGAGTTCATGATAGTGGTAAATTTAGAATGATAATTTTTGCGTTTATTTGTGAAAAAAATCAGATATTTTGAACATTTGGACATTTTTGTAAACTTTAAATTTTGAATTTTTATACCGTTAAGCAATAGAGTTATGTGACACAATATAGTTAATAAATAATATTTCCCACATGTCTACTTGACATCAGCACAATTTTGGAAAAAAAATTTTTTTTTTTGTTAGGAAGTTAGAAGGGTTCAAAGTGTGGCGCCCCGGGGTCCGGTAATCACATTACAAGCTTGGAGGCAAGGCATCCACCAGGTGAAGCACACATATAACATATCCCAACCTGGGCCTGTAGGGGCAGCTCTAACAGCTGAGGTCAGGTCAGTTGCTGACGTCAGTAGAGGTCCCCTAGATATGCAGGTGCAGGGGGCGGAGCTAGTCAGTTCCTGTTAGGAGAGCTGAGGTGACAGTTGAGCAGAGCAGAAGGAGGAGAGGAAAGTGATCTTGGGGACAAGAGGTGTGTCAGGCCGGTCCAAGGAAACCGACAGTGTGTGGAGCCCATAGCGAGGGCCTGAGGAGGAGAGAAGGAAGATCTGGGAGTGGTAGTAGTGCCAGAAAGCTCAGAATTAAGTATAGTATGGTCACTGGAGACCGAGATCGTAAGGGATTATACACCCAGCGGCCAAATTCGGGGAACGGATAGTTATACACCACCCCATTCACTGTAAAGCTAAAGAGACACAGCCACACTACAGAGCCCAGGAGAGCTAAGTAGAAATACAGCCAAGAGAAGGGATCACGCTGCTTGTGTGGAGCCCACTGGGACGGGGTACTCGGTGCCGGACCGGGGTGCTGCTGGGAGATGTCACGGTGGTCCTGGTCCGGATTGTGTCCCGGGCCCGCACAATAAAATGGGGGGTTATTTACAGGGGATTTGTCACTCGTGACGCCACCCACTATATGCGGCCAGTAATGGGGCCGCCGCTGCTGCAGAACCTCCGGGGATGATGGGATAGCAGCTTGGATAGAATAGTTCCTGTGGGCAGAACTGGGTTCCCCGGGGCAGTGTGTAGTAGTAGTTAAAGTCTGTTGTTTTCCAAGTCTTTACTTGCAGATGGTATATCACACAATATTGTCCACGGAGTCTGTACCAGGTTGCTCCCACCCTGACCAGGTCCTTGGCTTCCTACTTAAGCGCTGTGTGTGGCCCTGCTGCTGCTTGTAGCTGTACTGCTGGCCCTGTCTCTGCTCACGGGTACCAATATGCTGGGCAACTTGAGTCCTCTGTGTCAATGACCCCACCGTGTTGCTTTGCTATGGTGCTGTGAAGATGGTGGACCTTCACTCTGCCGGTGTTTACTGTCCTGTCTGTCTCAGGCACAGCCTCGGATCCGGTATCCGTCTTAAGCGCCTCCCCGGGGTCAAGTTTTTGGGGTAACTCTTTATCCCGGGTATGTTCCTCTGTTCCTCTGTCTCCTCTCCTCAGACCTCTCAGGACCTCCACTTCTACTTGACTCTGCTCCTGCTCCAGACTAAACTGAACTAACTGTCACTCCTGCTCTGTGGTAAACAACTTAGCTCCTCCCACTAGTGCAGGTGCCACCTAAACTCCTCCCACTTTCTAGTGTAGTGTTGTGTGGGGAGTAAACCTGTGTGATGTTTCTGTGGCACATTAACCCTTGGGGTGCCACATTCCCTCTTAGTTAAAGACAGTACTCCGGGACTGTGGAACAATAAAGAAACAAACAATTAATACAATTAATATTTACAAAGACTTAAAAGTAAAAATCACAAAAATCACTAAACTTCAAAAACAGTCCAAAAATTCAAAAAGCAGTCCTTCCGGGGGTTTAGTCTTTTGCCTCCGGGCTGATGATTGTATAACTTCAGAAAATATTTGATAATGGATACACCAACACAATTTAATTTCAGCAAAGGTTGTATCTTCTAAAATGTAACTTTTATTGTTTCTATTAAAACAAGGGTCAAATTGATCCCTTACACACAATGTAACCTTGTAAAAAAGGGGGGTGAGGGGGGATGGTCGCCCTGTTCTCTCCCTACCTCCCCCTGCCTGACAGCGGAGTTTTCACTTAAAAAACCCGTTTGGTGTCCCCGCTCCTCGGCGGCTACCCCTACTGATCCTTACTTGTTAGTGGATATAGGTGACGTTCCTCCTTTTTGAAACCCCATATTAACAATATATTAAGGGAATAAAAAACCTATATGGGTCTCCCCGCTGTCCGGGTCTATCCCTTAGACAGATGTGGTAGAAAAAACCCACTCTAGGAGACACTCTATCTAAAATATGGAAGTGGCCAACTGGTTTATGTCTTTATAGGGAGAACTGCATGTAATAAGGTCAGAATGATGTTTTTTGGGCACTTCTCTTTTTTGATGTAACTACAATAGTTATCAGCATATGTGCCTAGTACCCAAAATAACCAGGACATGCACTCCTCACCAGTAAAGCACCACACCATACACAAATACAATAGTGCTCCTTGTCTATGACCCGTGTCCAACGGGGTCTCCCCACACTTAAGGAGATACAAATCACCAAATCACATTAGTGGATCAGTAGGACCAAATGTAGACAGGGGGCTGATGCCCTTAGATATAAGTATTCAGCATACTCATCTTTGATCCTGCAGACTGATCTAGTCCGACGCGGCGTTTCTCCCACTCAATGATCAACCAGTGGGTTCATCAGGGACTTCTAGTCTTTCCAACAGGGCTCTTTGTTAGAGTCTTGGGGCGCCCAGGGCGGATGTACAATGCTGATGATTGTATACTAGAAAGTTTATACCACAACCAGTCCGTGGTAGTATGGTCCATAAAAATAAAATAAAAGGAAAAAGTTTGAAGAACATGCAAGAAGTTCATATAAGATAGTCTCTGTAGGTACTGGGCTTTTTTAACGTTGCATTAACTATGTACATTTGTTTACCGGGTTCAATTTATATTTACACAAACATATTTATATTTTACAGTTAACTTGACCTTTTAATCCCTGTACCTAGCTGGTAACTGACCTCTGGTACTACGCTCGGATCTGCGTAAAATGGGTATACTACTTGCATGTAGCCTATTGGTGCTGGTAGGCATGTACCTATTTGCAGTGTTTGGTACTATGTTAGATGAAGATCTGACTGTAGGACTGGCAAGCTCACTGGGACCAGGAATTGATTCTTCCTCTACAGGTTCTACTTCTAGTTCTTCAGGTCTTGGGACTTCTTCAGGTAACATGGGTTCTGGTAACACAGGTTCTGGTGTTGGTTCCACCATTGAAGGGAATGCAATCATTGGTACGACAACTGCTCCATGGTAATTTGGCCATGTTTTAGGGAAATCTCCTAGTACCGTGTGGAATACTTCTTCTCTTTCTTTAATAGGTTGGACCTGTACGGGTTCTGTTACTTCAGGTGTTTTCAGTGTTTCAGGACACAATTTTAGCTGATCATGAGATACGACTTGTGACGTTTTTCCTTCATCTTTGCTTATCAAACAGGTTTTAACATTGTCTAGGTTAGATGGTAAGACTGTGTATGGGACGGTTTCCCACTGATTATCCAGTTTGTCAGTGCGTCTCTTTCTCTTGAGAACTTGATCACCTTCTTGTAATGGCATTGCTTGAGCATGTTTGTTAAAAGTTTTCTCTTGTCTTGCTCTTGCTTGCTGAAGATTTCTCTCTACACATTCTTGAACTTGTTGATACTGTTTCTGACGTTGGGTATCCCAATCTGATTCTTTCTCTACTTCTGTATCTGGTTTTACGATTCCCATTTCTAGATCAATTGGTAATTTACCGGGTCTTACACGCATAAGGTAGGCTGGAATGCAGTTTGTAGAACTCACGGGGACATGGTTGTATAAGTCTACTGTGAAAACACACTCTAGGTTCGCCTTTGCCAGGGTCAAAGGGCACGTATGTGTCGTGTGTCACTCAGACCAAGAGCACTGATTTAGATGCCACTGGCCTTGGCCAGAGTTTATTGTGGTGAAAGCAAACAAAGAAAACAAAACAGCAAACAAAAATCCTTGCCTGTCCGGCACTAACTAAACAGAATGCAACCTCACTATAGACTGAAGGGCTTCTCCCTTCAGCCAAACCATAGAACCAAAGAGCACTGCTTTCACTCACATGCTTCTCCATACACAGACAGGCCTTCTGTGTTCCCAGGCTGAGAGAGAGCCCCGCCCAACCTCCCAGACTCCTTTTACCTACCCCAACCGCCTCCCACTAATTCATTAGCAGCCAAGTGATACTGACCAGGCTAGGTTGCATATGACAGATACCTGGGAGAGATATATCTGCCCTAATCCACTAATCCCACATGACTCTCACATATCCCCCCCCTCTGCTCAGACCACTCCGGCTGAGCAATGGCACCCACAAAACAGTGCACCCGAGACAGGGCATCAGCATTCCCCATCTGCACCCCTGGGCGATGCTCCACTGTAAAATTGTAGGCCTGCAAGGCAAGGAACTACCTAGTCACCCAGCTATTCCGTTCCCTATTCAAGTGCATCCACTTGAGAGGGGCATGGTCGGTGATCAGCCTGAACTTTCTGCCCCCCAAGTAATATTTGAGGGACTTAAGAGCCCACTTAATGGCCAGGCATTCTTTTTCCACAATTGCATACCTCCGTTCGTGTTTATTTAGCTTCCGACTCAGATAAAGGACCGGATGTTCCTCTCCGTCCCTCAGTTGTGACAACACTGCCCCTATACCGGTATCGGAAGCATCCGTTTGAACTACAAACTCACTTAGGAAATCAGGAGCCACTAACACAGGTTGAGAGCAAAGAGCCAGCTTTAGGGCATGGAAGGCCTCTTCCGCTGCCGTGGTCCATTTGATCATGACAGAATCCTTCCCTTTGGTAAGATCCGTCAGGGGGACAGCAATGGCTGCAAATTGGGAATAAACCGCCGATAATAGCCGGCAATCCCCAGAAAAGCCCTCACCTGCTTCTTGTTGATTGGTTGCGGCCAGTTCTGAATGGCTTGTATTTTGTCTAACTGGGGCTTAATGATTCCCCTCCCGATAACGTACCCTAAATACCGGGCTTCTTCCAGCCCGATATAACATTTCTTGGGGTTGGCCGTGAGACCTGCCTTCCGCAGGTCCTCTATCACGGCTTGCACTTTCCGGAGGTGGGTCTCCCACTCCAGGCTGTAGATGACAATATCATCCAAATAGGCCGCAGCGTACTGCCTATGTGGCCTCAGGACCCGGTCCATCAACCTTTGGAATGTCGCTGGTGCCCCATGTAGTCCAAACGGCATATGCACATACTGGTATAACCCGTCCGGTGTAGAAAACGCGGTCTTCTCTTTGGCGGCCTCCGTCAAGGGAATCTGCCAATACCCCTTCGTTAAATCTAAGGTCGTGATATACCGGGCTTTGCCAAGCCGATCTATCAATTCGTCGACCCGTGGCATAGGGTACGCATCAAATTTAGAAACTGCATTCAGTTTCCGGAAGTCATTGCAGAACCGAATGGTGCCGTCTGGTTTAGGGAGTAACACAATCGGGCTCGACCAGGCACTATGCGATTCCTCAATCACTCCTAGCTCTAACATCAACTTCACTTCTCGGGAGATGGCTTCCCGCCGAGCTTCCGGGATACAGTAAGGTTTCATATGTACGGTTACGCCTGGCTCTGTTATAATATCGTGCTTAAGGAGCGTAGTCTGTCCCAGTTTCTCAGAAAAGAACTGTTGGTTGTTTAAGAGAAGCTGCTTGACGTCTGTCTTTTGCCGCTCCGAAAGAGTCTCCGCAATCTGGACTTCGGGCAGGGTCCGTGTGCGGATCGGAAGGGTCAGTCCCACTGACAGAGCTGGACGGTCCTTCCAGGGTTTTATCAGATTCACGTGATAAATCTGTTCGGGTTTTCTTTTCCCAGGCTGGTACACTTTGTAGTTTACCTCACCTACCCATTCCCGAATTTCAAAGGGGCCTTGCCACCTTGCCAGGAACTTACTTTCCACCGTGGGTACCAGGATCAACACCCTATCTCCGGGTGCAAAAGAGCGGACCCTGGCCCCCCTGTCATAAGCCCTCTTCTGCGCCCCTTGAGCCTGCATCATATGCTCTTTCACAATGGGCATAACGGCCGCAATACGGTCCTGCATTTGGGTTACATGGTCTATCACGCTTTTGAATGGGGTAATCTGTCCCTCCCAGGTTTCTTTTGCGACGTCCAAGAGACCCCGGGGACGTCGGGCATACAGAAGTTCGAAAGGCGAGAATCCGGTGGAAGACTGGGGAACCTCTCGGATGGCAAACAGCAAATACGGGAGCAAGTAGTCCCAGTTCTTCCCATCTTTGTCTATCGCCTTTCGGAGCATCTGTTTCAGGGTTTTGTTGAACCACTCAACCAGTCCGTCTGTTTGAGGAAGATAGACAGAAGTGCGTAGCAGTGATATCTGTAAGAGCCTGCAGAGCTCTTTCATTACCCTCGACATAAAGGGGGTCCCCTGGTCGGTGAGTATCTGTTTCGGGACACCGACCCGACTAAACACATGGACCAGCTCCTTGGCAATGGTCTTGGTGGCCGTGTTGCGCAGAGGAATGGCCTCGGGGTAACGGGTGGCATAATCCAAGATGATAAGGATGTGCTGGTGTCCCCGTGCAGACCTGGGGAGGGGCCCAACCAAATCCATCCCAATCCTCTCGAACGGGATTTTGATGATAGATAGGGGTACCAAGGGGCTACACAGATGGGGCCGGGGTGCAGTGATTTGGCATTCTGGACAAGACTCGCAATACGTGCGAACATCATGGTGCATGCCCGGCCATACAAAACAGTGTAATATCCTTTCGGTAGTTTTTTGGACCCCCAGGTGGCCTCCCATCACGTGTGTGTGTGCCAGGGCCAGCACTCTCGGCCGGTAGGGTTTTGGCACTACCAACCGTTGCACCGTGTCTTCCCCTTTTTTTTCTATCTGATAGAGAAAGTCATTCTCTAGGGCCATGTGAGGATAGGCCAGCCTAGCATCGGCATCCACCTGTACTCCGTTCACCACCTTAACATTTTTTCTAGCCTGAGACAGGGTAGGATCCCTTATATGCTCGCTTTGGAAGTCATCTTTCTGAACTTCCAATTCCAGCAAACCAGATGACGGATGGCTGTCCACCTCCGCCCCTGCAATGGGTTCCTCGAAATCGCCGGCCATGACTGAAAACGGGAACTGAAGATTATCCTCAGGGGACTCCTTCCCTGAATCCTCTGAGGGCCCATCCTCTAGTGGCTCAGGGCCCCTTGGAGTAGGGTCCCCTGTGCCGCTCCCCCGGGATACCAACTGGTTTTCCCACAGCTGCCAGAAGTGGGGAAAATCTCTACCCAGAATGACATCATGCAATAAGGCTGGGACTAGTCCCACTTTATGATACACAGACCCATAGGGAGTAGTAATGCAGGAGACAGTGGTGGGGTACGAGCAGGTGTCTCCATGCACACACGTCACAGAAAATTTATCTGACGGACCAGTCGGGACTGACACCAGACTGGCCTTGACCAGGGTTAGCACACTCCCGGAGTCTAACAGCGCCACCATATTCGTGCCATCAACAGACAGGTCACACAGGTGTTTCTCCATATTGCCTTGACCAGCCGCAACACACACCACCCGTGCAACCATAGCCACGCGTTTCTCACAGGTCGTGACATCACACTGCATCGGTTCGGTAGTTACTGGACAGTTTGCAGCAATGTGGCCCATCTCCTGGCAGCGAAAACACCTCACAGACCCCTTGCTTAGTCCATAGTTCGGTCCCTTAGGCCTCATAGGTCCGGCAGTCCCGTTTTCCTCCCCCACTGTCTTTGAATATTTTCCCCCTCCCCTAGACCCTGATGCAGTCTTACCCAATCCCCGTGAGGAGGGGGAGGAGGGAGGACATGTGGCATCGTCCAAGAGTCCTTCCGCCACGGAATAACGTTCCACTAGATCCACCAGCTGGTCTGCGGTCGTGGGGTTTCCATGACTCACCCATTTTCTCAGGGCTGCCGGTAAGGCTCTTAGGTATTTGTCCAAGACAACTCTTTGGATCATCTCCGGCACCGTCAACACCTCGGGTTGTAGCCACTTCTTCGTCAGGTGAATGAAGTCGAACATCTGGGATCGGGGTGGTTTATCGGGCTGATAAGTCCATTGGTGCACTCTCTGTGCTCGTACCGCCATCGTCACACCCAGCCGGGCCAGGATCTCGGCTTTTAGTTTATCAAAATCCTGCGCTGCTTCAGGCTCCAGATTGTAGTACGCCTTTTGGGCCTCACCGGCCAGAAACGGAGCAATCAAGCCGGCCCAACGTGCTTTCGGCCACTTTTCCCGCTCCGCTGTCCGTTCAAACGTGGTCAGGTAAGCTTCGACATCATCTTCTGTAGTCAGTTTCTGCCAGTACCGACTCACATGAATCTCCCTCTGGGCAGCTTCCAGATTCACCTCAGGTGCGCTCGCAAGGCGCTGCGCCACCTCCTGCAGGAGTTGGCGGTCTCTTGTGGTCGTTTCTACCAGTTCCCTCAGCTGGGCTGTCATTAAGCGGTTAGCTTCTTGCTGCACAGTTGTGGATTGTACCAGCGCTTTCACCACGTCTTCCATGTTGACACTTTAACGTGTTGCCCGCATTCTCCACCAATATGTGAAAACACACTCTGGGTTCGCCTTTGCCAGGGTCAAAGGGCACGTATGTGTCGTGTGTCACTCAGACCAAGAGCACTGATTTAGATGCCACTGGCCTTGGCCAGAGTTTATTGTGGTGAAAGCAAACAAAGAAAACAAAACAGCAAACAAAAATCCTTGCCTGTCCGGCACTAACTAAACAGAATGCAACCTCACTATAGACTGAAGGGCTTCTCCCTTCAGCCAAACCATAGAACCAAAGAGCACTGCTTTCACTCACATGTTTCTCCATACACAGACAGGCCTTCTGTGTTCCCAGGCTGAGAGAGAGCCCCGCCCAACCTCCCAGACTCCTTTTACCTACCCCAACCGCCTCCCACTAATTCATTAGCAGCCAGGTGATACTGACCAGGCTAGGTTGCATATGACAGATACCTGGGAGAGATATATCTGCCCTCATCCACTAATCCCACATGACTCTCACACTACCAAGTCAGGTAATTTATCTGGCCACTGGTTTCTTTCTGATTCTGGTAAGGTCTTTAACAGTTCAATTACAATATGATTCATCTTCTCGCATAAACCATTTGTTTGGGGATGATAAGTTGTTGTGTGGATCTTCTTACAACCGTACATATTGCAGAATTCCTTGAATAGTTCTGATTCAAAAGCTGGACCTTGGTCTGCAAGGACTTGTTCTGGGTAACCATGTGGTCTACAGAAATGCGTCTGGAATGCTTTTGCTGCTGTCTTCGCTGTCAGATCTTTGACTGGTACCACCACTAAGAAGCATGAGTAATGGTCCACGATGGTTAAGGCATAGACATAGCCTGACCGGCTTGGTGACAACTTGACGTGGTCTAATGCGACTAGCTCGAGTCGCTGCTTGGTTACTATTGGTTGAAGCGGAGCTTTCTGTGGATCTTTCCTTCCGAGGTTGCATGCGGCACATCTTCTGCACCATAGTTCAATGGATTTTCTCATGCCAACCCAATAAAATCTTTCTCTCAGGATTGCTTCTAACTTCTTCCATCCAAAATGACCTGCACCGTCATGATAAGCTTCTAAGACCATTTGAGTGGCTCGCTTGGGCACGATTATCTGCCAGACCAGTTCATGCGTTTTAGGATTGGTATGCGTTCTGCAGAGCTTCCCTTGATGCAGGAACAACTTGCCTCTATCTTTCCATAGCTGTATAGCTTCAGCTGGGGCATTCTGATTAGGGTGTGCGCGTTGTTGCGTAATCAGTTCTTTCACTAGCTTCACGGCTGGATCATTATCTTGGGCTTCGGCCCATCCGTAGTGTCTTAACGAGTTAAGATTTACTTCCTGCTTTCTTTGGTAGGCGCTGGGTTGATAATCTTGTACCTTTGAACGATGAAAGGCCGGTAGTTCAATCTCTTCCAACCCTTCCGGTTCCTCTTCCACGTCTTTCAGGTGCGGCATCCGTGACAAGGCATCTGCATTCCCGTTCTTGCGACCTGCTCTGTATTTGATGACAAAGTTGTAATTAGATAGCCGGGCTATCCATCGCTGCTCCAGAGCTCTTAGTTTCGCTGTATCCAGGTGAGTCAACGGGTTGTTATCTGTGTAGATGGTGAATTCTGCACCTGCCAAGTAATGTTTAAAGCGTTCAGTCACAGCCCAAACTACTGCCAGTAGCTCTAACTTGAAGGAGCTGTAGTTCTCGGGATTTCTTTCTGTAGGCCGGAGCTTCCTACTTGCAAAGGCAATAACTCTTTCTTTGCCTCCTTGCATCTGTGACAATACTGCTCCCAGTCCAACGTTGCTGGCATCCGTGTATAGAATAAAGGGTTGATGGTAATCAGGGTATGCCAGGATCTCTTCTCCCGTCAGTGCACTTTTCAGCTTATTGAAGGAATCTTCTCTTTCCTCATCCCACCGTGTCAGGAAATTACAGGATGAAGTCTTCTTTGATCGTCCTACCAGAATGTCTTGCAGAGGAGCTGCTAACTTCGTGAATCCTCTGATTCCCGTTGACTCACCTGGATACAGCGAAACTAGGAGCTCTGGAGCAGCGATGGATAGCCCGAAAATCCCTCAATGCCTTTCCGCCATCTCATCCTTCTTCTCTGCTCGCTTCCTTAAACTCAACATGGACAAAACTGAATTCATAGTCTTCCCCCCAAGAAATTCCACCCCACCTCCCAACCTATCCATCTGCGTCAACGACTGCGCCCTCCTCCCAGTCCCCCAAGCCAAGTGCCTCGGGGTAATCCTTGACTCCTCCCTATCCTTCAAACCCCACATCGAGGCCCTCACCACATCCCTCCGTCTCCAGCTCAAGAACATCTCACGGATCCGCTCCTTCCTCACCCACGACACCGCTAAAAAACACTCATCCATGCTCTTATCATCTCCCACCTTGACTACTGCAACCTCCTTCTCAATGGCCTCCCGGCTAACTCCCTCACACCTCTCCAGTCTATCCTCAACTCCGCTGCCCGACTCATCTATATGTCCTCCCGCTACTCCCCTGTCTCCCCCCTCTGCCAAGCCCTTCACTGGCTCCCCGTCTCCAAGAGATCCCAATTCAAAACACTAACCATGGCGTACAAAGCCATACACAACCTGGCTCCACCATACATCTCTGACCTGGTCTCCCGATACCTACCCTCACGCAACCTCCGCTCCTCCCAAGAACTCCTCCTCTGCTCCCCCCTCATCACTTCTTCGCACAACCGAGTCCAGGACTTCTCCCGGGCATCTTCCTTACTCTGGAACTCCCTACCCGAACACGTCAGACACTCTCCTACCCTGAGTAGCTTCAAGCGTAACCTGAAGACTCACTTGTTCCGTCAAGCCTACAACCTGCCATGAGACCCAGGCGAACGCCCCATACCTGACATTCCCCCATCCTACTGTATCCTAACCCACCCCTCATAGACTGTAAGCGCTCGTGGACAGGGTCCCTGCCCCTCCTGTACCTGTACGTCCTGATCGCCTAGATTTAGTGTACTTGTTCTTGTCTCCCTCATCCTCATGTAAAGCGCCATGGAACCCAATGGCGCTATATAAATAAATAATAATAATAATAATAAATAATAATAATAATAGCCTACCAGGCCTAGGAATTGCCTCACTTCTTTCACACTCGTAGGTCTTGGCCAATCCCTTATCACTGTGACTTTATCAGGATCCGGTGCTACTCCCTCTGAACTCACGACGTGTCCCAGGTACTGTACCTTTGGTTTGAAAAGATGACACTTGGATGGCTTGATCTTCATGCCATATTTCGATAGGGCTTCGAACACTTCTGCCAGATCTTGTAGATGTTGCTCATACGTCTTGGAATAGACTATGACGTCATCTAAGTACAGGAGGACAGTTTCAAAGTTCTTGTGTCCTAAGCAGCTCTCCATCAGGCGTTGGAAGGTCCCGGGTGCGTTGCAGAGACCGAACGGCATACAATTAAACTCACAGAGGCCCATCGGCGTAGTAAACGCTGTCTTCTCCTTGTCGGCCTCGGCCACAGGAACCTGCCAGTACCCACTAGTCAGATCAAGGGTGGAAAAGTAGTTAGCAGATTTTAATGCAGCTAATGACTCCTCAATCCTAGGTAATGGGTTTGCGTCCTTATGTGTGATGCGATTAATCCGCCGATAATCTACGCACATTCTCATGGTCCCATCCTTCTTTTTAACTAACACTAGAGGTGCTGCCCAGGGGCTACAACTGTCTCTTATTTCCCCTGCAGATTTCATTTCTCTGAGCATGTCTTTGGTGGTTTGGAAGTGAGCTGGTGGTAAGGGTCTATACCTCTCTTTTATAGGCTAATGGTTACCTGTGGGTATAGTGTGCTCTACCCCTTTGATTTGCCCAAAGTCTAACGGGTGTTTACTGAATATTTGTTCATATTCCTTCACTACCCGGTATACTCCATGCTTGTGACGGGGAGGTGTAGAACTGGTACCTACATGCAACTTTTGGCACCAATCCTCCAGCTTCTCCTCTGAGCCATTGTCATCCGCTTGACATGACGGGTTCAAGGGCTCGGCGGCTGTGATGTTATTATTATCAACCGTGTACAACTTAGCCATGGTAGCATACTTAGGTAATGTGACCTCATCTTCTCCGCAGTTTAATAGGCATAATGGCACTCTTCCCCTGTGTACGTCAACTACTCCTCTCGCTGTGAGTATGGTGGGTCTGCTGTCTGAGTACACGGGTTCTACCAGGGCTTGATAGTCTTGCCCCTTAATGCCTATTGCGGCTCTACACCAGACCAACATTTCAGTTTTGGGAGGTATTACAATGGGTATTGGATCACTTACTCGTACACTGCCGATCTCACCTCCGGAGATGTCTACCTGTTGCTTCAACATCAGAGCTTTGATCTCTTTGTGCAGAAGCCTCTGTTGTCCAGTTCCGGCAGTCTCGGCAATTTGCTGCAAAACACTTAACACTTCGGAAAAACATTTCTCAATTACATTCATTCCTATCAGCATCACGGGTTCACGTTCTCGCCGGTTAACATCTATGATTATAACACCCTGGTTCTGCAATTCTACCTTCCCAACCTGAATATTCATCTCTCTAAACCCAACCTTTGGTATTAACTGTCCATTACTAGCCCATACCTCAAAGTTAAAGTCATCTGGCGCATTAGTAATGTCTGAATCAGCCCAGTACCTTTTATAAAGAACATGTGGGATGGATGTCATCTGGGACCCGGTTATCTGTGTAGATGGTGAATTCTGCACCTGCCAAGTAATGTTTAAAGCGTTCAGTCACAGCCCAAACTACTGCCAGTAGCTCTAACTTGAAGGAGCTGTAGTTCTCGGGATTTCTTTCTGTAGGCCGGAGCTTCCTACTTGCAAAGGCAATAACTCTTTCTTTGCCTCCTTGCATCTGTGACAATACTGCTCCCAGTCCAACGTTGCTGGCATCCGTGTATAGAATAAAGGGTTGATGGTAATCAGGGTATGCCAGGATCTCTTCTCCCGTCAGTGCACTTTTCAGCTTATTGAAGGAATCTTCTCTTTCCTCATCCCACCGTGTCAGGAAATTACAGGATGAAGTCTTCTTTGATCGTCCTACCAGAATGTCTTGCAGAGGAGCTGCTAACTTCGTGAATCCTCTGATTCCCGTTGACTCACCTGGATACAGCGAAACTAGGAGCTCTGGAGCAGCGATGGATAGCCCGAAAATCCCTCAATGCCTTTCCGCCATCTCATCCTTCTTCTCTGCTCGCTTCCTTAAACTCAACATGGACAAAACTGAATTCATAGTCTTCCCCCCAAGAAATTCCACCCCACCTCCCAACCTATCCATCTGCGTCAACGACTGCGCCCTCCTCCCAGTCCCCCAAGCCAAGTGCCTCGGGTAATCCTTGACTCCTCCCTATCCTTCAAACCCCACATCGAGGCCCTCACCACATCCCTCCGTCTCCAGCTCAAGAACATCTCACGGATCCGCTCCTTCCTCACCCACGACACCGCTAAAAAACACTCATCCATGCTCTTATCATCTCCCACCTTGACTACTGCAACCTCCTTCTCAATGGCCTCCCGGCTAACTCCCTCACACCTCTCCAGTCTATCCTCAACTCCGCTGCCCGACTCATCTATATGTCCTCCCGCTACTCCCCTGTCTCCCCCCTCTGCCAAGCCCTTCACTGGCTCCCCGTCTCCAAGAGATCCCAATTCAAAACACTAACCATGGCGTACAAAGCCATACACAACCTGGCTCCACCATACATCTCTGACCTGGTCTCCCGATACCTACCCTCACGCAACCTCCGCTCCTCCCAAGAACTCCTCCTCTGCTCCCCCCTCATCACTTCTTTCGCACAACCGAGTCCAGGACTTCTCCCGGGCATCTTCCTTACTCTGGAACTCCCTACCCGAACACGTCAGACACTCTCCTACCCTGAGTAGCTTCAAGCGTCACCTGAAGACTCACTTGTTCCGTCAAGCCTACAACCTGCCATGAGACCCAGGCGAACGCCCCATACCTGACATTCCCCCATCCTACTGTATCCTAACCCACCCCTCATAGACTGTAAGCGCTCGTGGACAGGGTCCCTGCCCCTCCTGTACCTGTACGTCCTGATCGCCTAGATTTAGTGTACTTGTTCTTGTCTCCCTCATCCTCATGTAAAGCGCCATGGAACCCAATGGCGCTATATAAATAAATAATAATAATAATAATAAATAATAATAATAATAGCCTACCAGGCCTAGGAATTGCCTCACTTCTTTCACACTCGTAGGTCTTGGCCAATCCCTTATCACTGTGACTTTATCAGGATCCGGTGCTACTCCCTCTGAACTCACGACGTGTCCCAGGTACTGTACCTTTGGTTTGAAAAGATGACACTTGGATGGCTTGATCTTCATGCCATATTTCGATAGGGCTTCGAACACTTCTGCCAGATCTTGTAGATGTTGCTCATACGTCTTGGAATAGACTATGACGTCATCTAAGTACAGGAGGACAGTTTCAAAGTTCTTGTGTCCTAAGCAGCTCTCCATCAGGCGTTGGAAGGTCCCGGGTGCGTTGCAGAGACCGAACGGCATACAATTAAACTCACAGAGGCCCATCGGCGTAGTAAACGCTGTCTTCTCCTTGTCGGCCTCGGCCACAGGAACCTGCCAGTACCCACTAGTCAGATCAAGGGTGGAAAAGTAGTTAGCAGATTTTAATGCAGCTAATGACTCCTCAATCCTAGGTAATGGGTTTGCGTCCTTATGTGTGATGCGATTAATCCGCCGATAATCTACGCACATTCTCATGGTCCCATCCTTCTTTTTAACTAACACTAGAGGTGCTGCCCAGGGGCTACAACTGTCTCTTATTTCCCCTGCAGATTTCATTTCTCTGAGCATGTCTTTGGTGGTTTGGAAGTGAGCTGGTGGTAAGGGTCTATACCTCTCTTTTATAGGCTAATGGTTACCTGTGGGTATAGTGTGCTCTACCCCTTTGATTTGCCCAAAGTCTAACGGGTGTTTACTGAATATTTGTTCATATTCCTTCACTACCCGGTATACTCCATGCTTGTGACGGGGAGGTGTAGAACTGGTACCTACATGCAACTTTTGGCACCAATCCTCCAGCTTCTCCTCTGAGCCATTGTCATCCGCTTGACATGACGGGTTCAAGGGCTCGGCGGCTGTGATGTTATTATTATCAACCGTGTACAACTTAGCCATGGTAGCATACTTAGGTAATGTGACCTCATCTTCTCCGCAGTTTAATAGGCATAATGGCACTCTTCCCCTGTGTACGTCAACTACTCCTCTCGCTGTGAGTATGGTGGGTCTGCTGTCTGAGTACACGGGTTCTACCAGGGCTTGATAGTCTTGCCCCTTAATGCCTATTGCGGCTCTACACCAGACCAACATTTCAGTTTTGGGAGGTATTACAATGGGTATTGGATCACTTACTCGTACACTGCCGATCTCACCTCCGGAGATGTCTACCTGTTGCTTCAACATCAGAGCTTTGATCTCTTTGTGCAGAAGCCTCTGTTGTCCAGTTCCGGCAGTCTCGGCAATTTGCTGCAAAACACTTAACACTTCGGAAAAACATTTCTCAATTACATTCATTCCTATCAGCATCACGGGTTCACGTTCTCGCCGGTTAACATCTATGATTATAACACCCTGGTTCTGCAATTCTACCTTCCCAACCTGAATATTCATCTCTCTAAACCCAACCTTTGGTATTAACTGTCCATTACTAGCCCATACCTCAAAGTTAAAGTCATCTGGCGCATTAGTAATGTCTGAATCAGCCCAGTACCTTTTATAAAGAACATGTGGGATGGATGTCATCTGGGACCCGGTATCCAGCAAGGCACTAAAGGGAATGCCATCCAACACAATAGGGATCACCGGTTTTCCTCCCACGAATCTGTCATACCAGGCTGAGTGGCCTTGAGTGTTCATTCCTGGGGAGCGGCCCGCCTGCCCAGGGAATCGTCGTTTAAAGGACACTCACGAGCAAGATGGCCTGGTTTCTGGCAACGACGGGAAATGGGCTGTCCATCTGGTTGATAGCGATCGCTGGGTCGTCCTCTTGCTGCTGGGTATCTTCTGGGCCTCGTCCACGGGACATCCTCTCTGCTGGTCGCCAACTCGATCTTGGGTGCAGGCTTTGACTCTCGCAGTTCCTTGATGACCTTGGCCATAGAGATCACGGTGTCTGTCAGGGCATCTAGTTTTTGGTTGAGGGCTGCATTAAAAATTAGTTCTCCAGTCTCAGCAGCAGTTGCTGACATAGCAGATGTCGTTGGCGCTGCCGGCTGCTGAGGTGCTGCTGCAATGTCCTGGACAGTTGGTAGCTCCCGTGGCTCTTCCAGCTGCTGCAAACGGATAGCTCTATCTTTCAGCTCAGTAAATGTCATGTCAGGGTTCTGCAGCAGTATCATGCTTAACTGTCCTCGGTGGGAAGGGGAATGGAGGCCCTCTATGAATTGGTCAAATAGCATTTTATCAGCTCCCGGGGCTAAAGCAGGTTCTGCCTGCTTAAGGGCTTTGAGTGCCTCCTGCAGGTTCAAGGCAAAGTCTCTGGCACTCTGTTTAGGTTTCTGGTGGCATGCAAAGAACCTCATCTTAGCCCGGGTATCAGCAGCAGATTCAAACGTTGCTTTCAGTCTAGCTGCTAGATGCTCTACAGTGTCCTTATCTGTGTCCAGCCAGGACGCAACCTCACGCCGTGCATTGCCCGTTAACTTTCCCATTATCATTCCTACACGCTGGGCTTCAGTGAGGGGGTACATCACATAATATTCCTTTATCTTTAGCATAAAGTCAGTTAGTGTATTAGGCTCACCGGAGTATTGGGGCAGCCACATTGCCCCTGGAGTATACGGCATCAGGAATGGCATTATGGGTGCTGTTCCTTGCTCCACTGCACCGCCGGGTACTATCGCTGGGTCCGACGCTGCAGCTCCACCGGTTGTTCCTTCGCCGCCTTGTGCATTGGGCTGCGACATCTTGGGTTCCCTTAGTTAATATCCACCCTCCGTCTTCCCCTTCCGTCCGGATGTCTAACAAAGGTTCCGCTGCGCACCAGGGATTCTCTTCCCTTCCGGATGACGTCAGAGCGGTGAGCGGCTTTTCTTCCCGCGCATCTCACGCTCTGCAAAGGCGGATTCTGAAATTTACAGTATCTGTGGCGCAGTTACAATTCAGCAATGGCGGCAGATTTAAAACAGTCACTAATCACGGCACACAATGCCCGGTACCGGGCACGGTAGATCCCGTTCGTAACGCCAGGTTGTGGAGCCCACTGGGACGGGGTACTTGGTGCCGGACCGGTGTACTGCTGGGGGATGTCACGGCGGTCCAGGTCCGGACCGTGTCCCGGGCCCGCACAATAAAATGGGGGTTATTTACAGGGGATTTGGCATTCGTGACGCCACCCACTATATGCGGCCAGTAATGGGGCCGCCGCTGCTGCAGAACCTCCGGGGATGATGGGATAGCAGCTTGGATAGAATAGTTCCTGTGGGCAGAACTGGGTGGGCAGTGGTAGTAGTAGTTAAAGTCTGTGAGGATAGTTATTGATGCTGCAGGAGAGTAGGGGTAGCAGTAGAGATGATGAGAGTAGAGGTAATTGCAGTATATGAGGGCAAGTGGGGCTTCAGTATAAGGAACACACACACTCACGGTTTCTGTTGTTTTCCAAGTCTTTACTTGCAGATGGTATATCACACAATATTGTCCACGAAGTCTGTACCAGGTTGCTCCCACCCTGACAGGGTCCTTGGCTTCCTACTTAAGCGCTGTGTGTGGCCCTGCTGCTGCTTGTAGCCGCACTGCTGGCCCTGTCTCTGCTCACGAATACCAATACGCTGGGCATCTTGAGTCCTCTGTGTCCATGACCCCTCCGTGTTGCTTTGCTATGGTGCTGTGAAGATGGTGGACCTTCACTCTGCCGGTGTTTACTGTCCTGTCTGTCTCAGGTACAGCCTCGGATCCGGTATCCGTCTTAAGCGCCTCCCCGGGGTCAAGTTTTTGGGGTAACTCTTTATCCCGGGTATGTTCCTCTGTTCCTCTGTTTCCTCTCCTCAGACCTCTCAGGACCTCCACTTCTACTTGACTCTGCTCCTGCTCCAGACTAAACTGAACTAACTGTCACTCCTGCTCTGTGGTAAACAACTTAGCTCCTCCCACTAGTGCAGGTGCCACCTAAACTCCTCCCACTTTCTAGTGTAGTGTTGTGTGGGGAGTAAACCTGTGTTGATGTTTCTGTGGCACATTAACCCTTGGGATGCCACACTTGTCCTACAGCTAGTACAGAACAGAGAGGGTCACAGCATTGCTTTATGCAGCCAGGGCCCAATCTAAACTAAGAGCCTCAGGACTTGCCTGGCGTGGAAAGCCTAAAATTACGTCCAGGCTCCGAACCCCGTGAACTTTAGAAAACAGTACCCGGTAATACCTGAGGTCCACCATTAAAGGTAAAGAAAAGACTGTTACTCTTGTGTCTCCACATCATTGTTTGAGCTAATTCCTGCATCCCCATCAACACCAATAACAATTATTATCACCAGCTCAGGGATCATCCTAGCCCTACCTGTGGAGGGTTTATCATCCTGCTGCATCCCAACATCATCCCCTGAAGCTGAGATAAGCAGCGGTGGTCATATCCGTCCGCATCCCACAGGTGGCGTCACTGACAAACTCTTATTTGTATTTTTATTTTTTCCCTTTTTATTTGCAGTCCAGGGCCATGGAACCGGTCCACGGCCACCACCGTGACATCCCCCTGAACGCAGAGAATAAGGACCAGTCCCGAGTAACCCATAGCCCTGAGGGCGATACAAATGTTTATCAGCAATTTCTCATTTTTCCATCAAAATTTACAAAGCCACTTTTTTTTAGCGACCACATCACATTTGAAGTGACATTGAAGGGCCTACATGGCAGAAAACACCATTTAAAAAATGATACACCTCAAGTTACTCAAAACCACATTCAGGCAGTGTATTAAACCTTCAGGTGCTTCACAGGAACTAAAGCAATGTTGAAGACAAACATGAAAATGTTACTTTTTCCAACATAAATGTGACTTTCACCCCAAATATTGCATTTTTCAAGGGTAACAGGAGAAAATAAACCCTAAAATTTGTTGTGCAATTTCTCCCTAGTATGCTGATACCCCATATGTGGTGGAAAATCACTGTTTGGATGTACAGCAGGGCTTGGAAGAGAAGGAGCATCATTTGACTTTTTGATTGCAAAATTAGCTGGAATTATTAGCTGACATTATGCTGCATTTGGAGAGCCCCTGATGAGTCTAAGCAGTGAAAAAAAATAAAAAATGACCCTATTTATATATGGAAACTAGACTGGTCGATAAATTTATTTAGATGTGTGGTGAGCAATTTGAACTCCCAGGTGCGTCACAGAATTTTAGAATGTTGAGTCTACAAAAACATACTTTTATCCATATAAATGTTCTTTTAGGCGCAAATTCTTTCATTTTCACAGGGGCAAATGTGTAAACTACATTGTTACACATTTCATTGCACTTAGTTGGGAACCATGAGCCTTCACTTTCACTACCAGACCCGCTCATTAGCCTTTTACACTTTACCCCTTAGTTATTATCTCACTATGTGCTGCCTGAAAAGCAAAAGATACCACATATGGATGACTTTGTACCTGATAAGATGGCACATGCCGGCCATACCTCCACAGTATGTAATATGTTATATATATGATCACCAATAGGAAGCAACACTTGTACATATTTCACTACACTGGAAACTGGGAACCATAACGCCCTTGCTCTCACTTCTGGAGTCGCTTATTAGCCTCACTACACTTCACCTCTTAGCTGTTAATACATTATGTGTTGCCAAAGAGGCCACACATGGATAACTTTGTACCGGACATGGGGCACATGCCGGACACATTCCCGTAATATATAATATGTTATATATAGGATCATTAATAGGAAGCAACATTTGTACACATTCTACTTTACTTGAGGCTGGGAACCATGACACCGTAGCTCTCACATCCAGAGCCGCTCATTAGTTCTTTACATTTTACTTTTTTCCCCTCAAGAGTAAGAGCTACCACTTAATGGTGACTGTGCACCTGGACAGGGATCATATACCGGTCACATCCCCTCAGTATATAATATGTTTTATACGGGATCACCAATAGGGAGCAACAGTTTTTTCACATTGCACTGCACTTGAAGCTGGGAACTATGATGCCCATGCCCCCATTTCCGGAGCCACTCATTAGTCTCTTTATATTTTACAACTTACCCCTCAGTTGTTAACTCACTATGTACTGCCAAAGCGCAAGAGTGATCACACTATGGTGATTATGTTCTAGCCATGGGGTACTGGCCGGTTACATCACCTTAGTGTGCAATATGTTGTATATAAGATTAATAATAGAAAGCAACAACTCTACACATCTGCACATGAATACATGTAGTATAATACTTCGTATGTTATTTACTTAGGCACTGAAGCGGAGTACTTGTGAATAGTTGAAAAGGGGAAAAGAAAAAAAAAAAAGGAAAGAAGGTGGGTTAATCAGTGGTGACCAATAGAACACCAGCACACCCTTTATATTTCCCTTAGCACTGTCAGAATGTGTTTTGCCACTCAGAAGAAGGAGGCCGTTGACCCCCGAAATGCATCAGTGACGCAGACCATTCCCTGACAGTATAGGTCCACCCACTGTGGTGCACAAGACGTAAGTGAGCCTGACGGTTTGACAATACAGCATTAACCACCGTACTCACGTGACTCAATGACGTGAATAGTGGCTAGTAGTCGCGTAGTGCAGGAGCGCACGGAGCAGTGCACACGTACACTGAGGAATCCAGGAACGCCACGCAACCACATGACGGTGTCGACCGAACAGCAGAAGCCCGGAGAAAGAGGGTGAACGCTGAAGCCGCAGCACTTATTGGGAAAGCCTGCACCTAATTCATAAGGTAAACCCTTGCAGACTATTACACATCTACTCAGCAAAGTGCTTGCACAAAAGTTAAATGTCATTATATTAGCCTGCACTACATAGCGGGGATTAATGATTATATACAGTGAGAGAAAAGTTACCTAAAGTAATCTTAGAGACACATTAGGGCAATAGTTCAACACCATAGTAATAGCACATTTTATGTGTGCACATTTTATGTAAAAAGACACCTTGCATCTAAGTAAAGGTGACACCCATACTATAGAAGTTTAATTACAACTTAATTTATTTCTACACAGAACGTAATTCTTAGGACAATAAACAAGTACATTATAAGACCAATAGGAAGTAGACTGCACATCCCTGAAAGATATATTAAACATACTCCTAGAAAATAAGTAAGTGAATAGTTCATTCCCATTTTTTTTTTTTTTTTTTTTTTCAACATGAAGTTTGAAGGCCCCAATTTATTACCTAATATATGATGATTACACCAACAGATACCAAAATAGACAGGCATTTTCCTGTGGATGAAATACAAACTTTACAACCAACCAGCCTTTTTATATACACCAGGGGTCTCAAACACGCGGCCCCCGGGCCGCATGCGGCCCGCGAGGCTTCACACTGCGGCCCGGGGCTCCATAGAGACAAAAGCCATGCCCCGGTTCATTATGCATGGAGCCGCCGCGGTTCCCGGTCTATCGTGACTTCCGGGTCCCACCTACACAAGCTCCTTCACACTTGTACATCAATGAGAGGCGGCGGACCAATCAGAAGCCTCCTGACGCCGACGTCAGCTGCAGGCTTCTGATTGGTCCGCCGGCCGCCGGCTTGCATTGATGTACAAGCCGTGAAGGAGCTTGTGTAGGCGGGACCCGGAAGTCACGATAGACCGGGAACCGCGGCGGCTCCATGCATATGCATAATGGACAACAGGATCACAGCATCACAGCATCATAAAGGTGTGTTTGATTGAGAGTGTGTGAATGAGTGTGTGTGTATGTGTGAGTGTATTTGTGAGTGTGTATGTGTGTGTCAGCTGTGATGGTGAGGAGGAGGACGGAGGAGGCACTTATGGTGAGGAGGAGGAGGACAGAAAAGGCAGGTGTAATTGTGAAGAGGACAGAAGGGGCAGGTGTGATTGTGAAGAGGACAGAAGGGGCAGGTGTGATTGTAAAGAGGACAGAGGGGCAGGTGTGATTGTGAAGAGGACAGAAGGGGCAGATGTGATTGTGAGGAGGACAGAAGGGGCAGGTGTGATTGTGAGGAGGAGAGAGGGGGCAGGTGTGATTGTGAGGAGGACGGAGGGGGCAGGTGTGATTGTGAGGAGGACGGAGGGTGCAGGTGTGATGCTGAGAAGGAGGACGGAGGAGGCAGGTGTGATGGTGAGGAGGAGGACGGAGGAGGCAGTTGTTATGGTGAAGAGGATGGAGGAGGCAGGTGTGATGGTGAGGAGGAGGATGGAGGAGGCAGTTGTTATGGTGAGGAGGATGGAGGAGGCAGGTGTGATGGTGAGGAGGAGGAGGACAGAGGAGGCAGGTGTGATGGTGAGGAGTAGAAGGTTGGAGGGGGCAGGTGTGATGGTGAGGAGGAGGACAGAGGGGGCAGTTATGGTGAGGAGGATGGAGGGGGCAGGTGTGATGGTGAGGAGGACGGAGGGGGCAGGTGTGATGGTGAGGAGGAGGACGGAGGGGGCAGGTGTGATGGTGAGGAGGACGACGGAGGGGGCAGGTGTGATGGTGAGGAGGAGGACGCAGGAGGCAGGTGTGATGAGGAGGAGGACGCAGGAGGCAGGTGTGATGGTGAGGAGGACGCAGGGGGCAGGTGTGATGGTGAGGAGGACGCAGGGGGCAGGTGTGATAGTGTATGTGTTTGAGTCTGAGCGTATGTGTGAGTGTGTGTATGTGTGAGTATGTGTAAGGGCCGCTTCACACTGCGGCATGATCCAGTCCGGTTCTGTCCGGGAGGACCCAGACAGCTGCGGACCGGATCATCACACAGGACTGGGGGGCTATTATGCCCTCCGGTCCTGACCTGTCAGCGGCTGCAGCTGCGTGCGCTGCGCACAGGACCGGAGGGCATAATAGCCCCCCAGTCCTGTGTGATGATCCGGTCCGTAGCTGTCTGGGTCCTCCCGAACAGAATCGGACCGGATCATGCTGCAGTGTGAAGCGGCCCTTAGTGTGTGTGTGTGTGTGTGTGTGTGTGTGTGAATGTCTGAGTGTGTGAATGTGTGTATTTGTGTGAATATGTCTGAGTGTGCGTATATGCGTGTGTGTATATGTGAGTATGTGTGTGAATGAGTATGTATGTGTATATTTGTGAGTATATGTGAGTGTATGTGAGTGTGTGTGTTTGTGTGTGAATGTATAAGTATGTGTGTGTATATGTGTATGTGTGAGTGTGTATGTGTTTATATGTCTGAGAATGTGTGGGTGTATGTGTGTGCATGTGAATGAGTGTGTGTGTATATGTATGAGTGTGTATATGTGTGTGTATATGTGAGTGTGTGAGTGTGTGTGAGTGAGAGAGAACAAAAATAACAGAGACCAGGTTATGGGGACATCACCGTAAAAGCGGATCAGGATGTGGGGATAGCACTAAAAAATGGCGTCAGGATGAGGGACATTACTACAAGATGACAAGGGAGGGAACATTACTACAAGATGACAAGGGAGGGAACATTACTAAAAGATGGGGACATTACTACAAGATGGGGAACAGGAAGGGGGCATTACTACATGATGAGGACCAGGTAGGAACATTACTACATGAGGAGGACCTGGATGGGGACATTACTACAAGAGGACCAGGATGGGGACATTACTACAAGAAGAGGACCAGGATGGGGACATTACTACAAGAAGGGGATTAGGATGGGGACATTACTACAAGATGAGGACCAGGATGGGGACATTACTACAAGATGAGGACCAGGATGGGGACATTACTACAAGAAAGGGATCAGGATGGGGACATTCCTACAAGAAGAGGACCAGGATGGGGACATTACTACAAGACGGGGATATTCCTACATAAAGGAGGTTAGGGTGGGGACATTCCTACAAGAAGATGATCAGGATTTGTACTTTACTATATTGAGCAAAAATTCTGGCATTGCTAAAATGTCACTTAGTCCTACAAGGAATGCTGCCCGCCGATATCACTTTTTTTCTATGTGCGGCCCACCAACCCAACCGAGTTTGAGACCCCTGATATACACCATAGGGAACAAGTAAGTCATATGCACTATTTGAAGATATATATTAGGATACAGGACTAGAACCCATAATAGACCATAAAGACTACATTTTCTAATTATATTGCGTTAATAGATAACCCAACTGGAAGTCTGCCACCCACAACCATCATCATTAGGAGGAACAGATAACAAGCACTTCAATATTTAGAGGTAAGAATGAAAATAGTATTAAGCAGAGTAGAAAGATATATACTCCTAAAGGGAGAGTAACAAAACTTTGTTATTTTTATTAGAACACAGATAACCGGAGGATAATAGCCACACACCACAACTATAATTAAAATCCAATGATACTCCTCTGAAAAGGATAATGGAGAAGAAATAAAGATAGCTGTCGAATATCACTAATAGGAGAAGAAGAACCAATCCATTAATAGACCCTAATTTTGTAGTGGATACTGAATAATAAGCTATTTACAAATGTTGTGAATACTAATCATAGGTTTTTTTTACGTTTTAATTTTAAATTATTAATTATTGATATATCAGTTTTTACTTTGATTGTTTATAGATATTTTAGTTTTTTGCTATAATTAGTATTGAATAATAAAAATATAAGTAGGCATCTAAATTACATAAGTTGTAATTATACAGATAATTTTTAATAAATATCCCCTGGAAGGGTAAAGAAAGTGGAAGGAATAGTTTTATTTATTTATTTATTTATTATTTTAAGAGCTAGCGCATAGTCTCACAAATAGATAATAATTGATTTAAAATTGTCATCTCCCTGCTGCTTGGTGATCCGCAGGATTGGGCGTTTTCTCTTGAATCTGGGAATCCGGCGTTGCTTAATGTTGACTCTTTTTTCAGGTTTTAGGACTATTATATGATGAACCTAATTCTGTGGATGAAGCTGAAAAGACGTTGTTGGTCCTGTCTCAGGGTCAAGAGGCAGCAGAAGTATATTGTCAAAAATTCAGAAAATAGTCTGTGTTAACTACCGTATATACTCGTGTATAAGCCGACCCGTGTATAAGCCGACCCCCCTACTTTTGCCCCCAAAAACAGGGAAAACCTATTGACTCGTGTATAAGCCTAGGGTGGACAATGCAGCAGCTACCGGTACTGAAAAATTTTAAAAATGAAAATAGATACGAATAAAATGTTGAACTTATTTTAAATAGAAACAGTAAACTACCAATGCAGCAGACCACTGTCCTGTTATAAAGCCCCCTATCACTGGTATATAGCCCACCATCCCTGTATATAGCAGCCATAACTAGTATACAGTTGCCGCCAGCAGGGGTAATACAGGCCCCCCAGCAGGGGTAATACAGGCCCCCCAGCAGGGGTAATACAGGCCCCCCAGCAGGGGTAATGCAGGCCCCCCAGCAGGGGTAATGCAGGCCCCCCCGCAGGGGTAATGCAGGCCCCCCCACAGGGGTAATGCAGGCCCCCCCACAGGGGTAATGCAGGCCCCCCCCACAGGGGTAATGCAGGCCCCCCCCACAGGGGTAATGCAGGCCCCCCCCACAGGGGTAATGCAGGCCCCCCCCACAGGGGTAATGCAGGCCCCCCCCACAGGGGTAATGCAGGCCCCCCCACAGGGGTAATGCAGGCCCCCCACAGGGGTAATGCAGGCCCCCCACAGGGGTAACGCAGGCCCCGCCACAGGGGTAACGCAGGCCCCCCACAGGGGTAATGAAGGCCCCCCCACAGGGGTAATGAAGGCCCCCCCCACAGGGGTAATGAAGGCCCCCCCCACAGGGGTAATGAAGGCCCCCCCCACAGGGGTAATGAAGGCCCCCCCCACAGGGGTAATACAGGCCCCCCACAGGGGTAATGCAGGCCCCCCCACAGGGGTAATGCAGGCCCCCCCACAGGGGTAATGCAGGCCCCCCCACAGGGGTAATGCAGGCCCTCCACAGGGGTAATGCAGGCCCTCCACAGGGGTAAGTCAGGCCCTCCACAGGGGTAATGCAGGCCCTCCACAGGGGTAATGCAGGCCCTCCACAGGGGTAATGCAGGCCCCCCCACAGGGGTAATGAAGGCCCCCCCACAGGGGTAATGAAGGCCCCCCCACAGGGGTAATGAAGGCCCCCCCACAGGGGTAATGCAGGCCCCCCCACAGGGGTAATGCAGGCCCCCCCACAGGGGTAATGCAGGCCCCCCCACAGGGGTAATGAAGGCCCCCCACAGGGGTAATGAAGGCCCCCCACAGGGGTAATGCAGGCCCCCGCCACAGGGGTAATGCAGGCCCCCCCCACAGGGGTAATGCAGGCCCCCCCACAGGGGTAATGCAGGCCCCCCCCACAGGGGTAATGCAGGCCCCCCCTCAGGGGTAATGCAGGCCCCCCCCACAGGGGTAATGCAGGCCCCCCCCACAGGGGTAATACAGGTCCCCCACGGGTAATGCAGGCCCCCCCACAGGGGTAATGCAGGCCCTCCACAGGGGTAATGCAGGCCCCCCCACAGGGGTAATGCAGGCCCCCCACAGGGGTAATACAGGCCCCCCACAGGGGTAATGCAGGCCCCCCACAGGGGTAACGCAGGCCCCCCACAGGGGTAACGCAGGCCCCCCCCACAGGGGTAATGCAGGCCCCCCCTCAGGGGTAATGCAGGCCCCCCCCACAGGGGTAATGCAGGCCCCCCCACAGGGGTAATACAGGTCCCCCACGGGTAATGCAGGCCCCCCCACAGGGGTAATGCAGGCCCCCCCCACAGGGGTAATGCAGGCCCCCCCCACAGGGGTAATACAGGTCCCCCACGGGTAATGCAGGCCCCCCCACAGGGGTAATGCAGGCCCTCCACAGGGGTAATGCAGGCCCCCCCACAGGGGTAATACAGGCCCCCCACAGGGGTAATACAGGCCCCCCACAGGGGTAATACAGGCCCCCCACAGGGGTAACACAGGCCCCCCACAGGGGTAACGCAGGCCCCCCCACAGGGGTAATGCAGGCCCCCCACAGGGGTAATGCAGGCCCCCCCACAGGGGTAATACAGGCCCCCCACAGGGGTAACACAGGCCCCCCACAGGGGTAACGCAGGCCCCCCCACAGGGGTAATGCAGGCCCCCCACAGGGGTAATGCAGGCCCCCCCACAGGGGTAATACAGGCCCCCCACAGGGGTAATACAGGTCCCCCACGGGTAATGCAGGCCCCCCCACAGGGGTAATGCAGGCCCTCCACAGGGGTAATGCAGGCCCCCCCACAGGGGTAATACAGGCCCCCCACAGGGGTAATACAGGCCCCCCACAGGGGTAATGCAGGCCCCCCACAGGGGTAATGCAGGCCCCCCACAGGGGTAATGCAGGCCTCCCCACAGGGGTAATGCAGGCCTCCCCACAGGGGTAATGCAGGCCTCCCCACAGGGGTAATGCAGGCCCCCCCACAGGGGTAATGCAGGCCCCCCCACAGGGGTAATGCAGGCCCCCCCCACAGGGGTAATGCAGGCCCCCCCCACAGGGGTAATGCAGGCCCCCCCCACAGGGGTAATGCAGGCCCCCCCCACAGGGGTAATGCAGGCCCCCCCCACAGGGGTAATGCAGGCCCCCCCACAGGGGTAATGCAGGCCTCCCACAGGGGTAATGCAGGCCTCCCCACAGGGGTAATGCAGGCCTCCCCACAGGGGTAATGCAGGCCTCCCCACAGGGGTAATGCAGGCCTCCCCACAGGGGTAATGCAGGCCCCCCCACAGGGGTAATGCAGGCCCCCCCCACAGGGGTAATGCAGGCCCCCCCCACAGGGGTAATGCAGGCCCCCCCCACAGGGGTAATGCAGGCCCCCCCCACAGGGGTAATGCAGGCCCCCCCCACAGGGGTAATGCAGGCCCCCCCCACAGGGGTAATGCAGGCCCCCCCCACAGGGGTAATGCAGGCCCCCCCACAGGGGTAATGCAGGCGCCCCCAGCAGGGGTAATGCAGGCGCCCCCAGCAGGGGTAATACAGCCCCAGCAGGGGTAATCTCACCCCCTCGGCTCGGTCTGCAGGCACCCGGGTCCCCCAGCTGCTCCGTCTGCGTGCGCGGCTTCTAATTCCGGCGTCCTCCCCGCTCTTCCTGTTTGAATGCGATCATGTGACCGGGGTCACATGATCGCATTCAAACAGGAAGAGCGGGGAGGACGCCGGAATTAGAAGCAGCGCACGCAGACGGAGCAGCTGGGGGACCCGGGTGCCTGCAGACCGAGCCGAGGGGGTGAGATTACCCCTGCTGGGGGGGCCTCTGTATACATGGGGCGGGGAGGCAGCGGGGGAGGCTATATTGTGCAGGGGAGCAGCAATGTACTATGCGCTGCTCCCCATGCATAATTAATGAGCGGCACCACGTGACGTGCCGCTCATTCTGCAGCCTCCCCCCGCCTCCTCCTGTGCCCGGACACAGCCCCCACCACACCAAACAGTATATGACTCGTGTATAAGCCGAAGGGGGACTTTTCAGCCCAATTTTTGGGCTGAAAAAGTCGGCTTATACACGAGTATATACGGTAAATGGAATGATGATGCTTTGGCGGCAATTTTCAGAAAGCGTCTTTCTGAATCAGTTAAGGATGTGATGGTGGGGTTTCCCACACCTTCCGGTCTGAGTGATTCTATGTCTCTGGCCATTCAGATTGATCGGCGTTTGCGGGAGCGCAGAACTAAGCACTCTGTGGCGTTGTCCTCAGAGCAGAATCCTGAGCCAATGCAGTGTGATAGGATTCTATCCAGAACTGAACGGCAAGGATTTAGACGTCAGAATAGGTTGTGTTATTATTGTGGCGACGCTTCTCATGTCATTTCTGTCTGCCCTAAGCGGACAAAGGGTCGCTAGTTCATTTGCCATCAGTACTGTACAACCTAAATTTTGATTATCTGTGTCCTTGATTTGTTCATTGTCATCATTTTCTGTTATGGTGTTTGTGGATTCAGGTGCCGCCTTGAACTTAATGGATTTTGAGTTCGCCAGGCATTGTGTCTTGCCTTTGTAGAACCCTATTCCTTTAAGGGGCATCAATGCTACACCCTTGGCTAAAAATTAGCCCCCGTTTTGGACTCAGGTGACCATGCGCATGGCGCCAGCTCATCAGGAAGATAGTCGATTTTTTGTTTTGCATAATTTGCACGATGCGATCGTGCTGGGTTTTCCATGGTTGCAGGTACATAATCCTGTTTTAGATTGGAAGTCTATGTCTGTAACTAGTTGGGTTTGTCAGGGGGTACATGATGATGTTCCTTTGATGTCAATCTCCTCTTCCTGTTCTGAGATTCTGGAGTTTTTGTCTGATTTTCTGGATGTATTTGATGAGCCCAAGTCCAGTTTTCTTCCACCACACAGGGAGTGCAATTGTGCGATTGACTTGATTCCTGGCTGTAAGTTTCCTAAGGGTTGACTTTTCAACTTGTCTGTGTCTGAACATGCTGCCATGAGGAGATATATTAAGGAGTCTTTGGAGAAAGGGCATAATCGTCCGTCTTCTTCACCGTTGGGGGCAGGTTTTTTTTGTTGCTAAGAAAGATGGCTCCTTGAGACCGTGTATTGTTTATCGCCTCTTGAATAAGATCACGGTCAAGTTTCAATACCCTTTACCTTTGATTTCCGACTTGTTTTCTAGGATCAAGGGGGCAAGTTGGTTTACTAAGATTGACCTTCGGGGGGCATATAATCTTGTGCGTATTAAGCAGGGTCACAAATAGAAGATGGCATTCAACACGCCTGAAGGCCATTTTGAATATCTTGTGATGCCATTTGGGCTCACTAATGCTCTATCCATTTTTCAGTCCATTATGCATGATATCTTTAGGAATTATATTGATACGTTCTTCATTGTTTATTTGGATGATATTTAGATTTTTTACGATGATTGGGATTTTCATGTGGAACAGGTCAGAATGATCTTTCGGATCCTTCGCGACAATGCTTTGTAGGTTAAGGGGTCTAAGTATCTCTTTGGGGTTCAGAAGGTTTCTTTTTTGGGCTTAATTTTTTCTCCCTCGTCTATGGAGCTGGATCCGGTAAAGGTTCAGGCCATACATAATTGGGTTCAGCCCACGTTTGTGAAGAGCCTTCAGAAATTATTGGTTTTGCAAGTTTTTATCGCCGATTCATTGCTAATTTTTCCAGCGTTGTTAAACCATTAACCGATTTGACGAAGAAAGGCGCTGATGTGGAAAACTGGTCCCCTGAGGTTGTTTCTGCTTTTCAGGAGCGTAAACGACGGTTTACTTCTGCTCCTGTGTTGCACCAACCGGATGTTTCTCTTCCGTTTCAGGTTCAGATTGATGCTTCTTAGATTGGGGCAGGGGCTGTTTTGTCTCAGCAGGATCCTGTCAGTTCCTCCATGAAACCATGTGCCTTCTTTTCTCGTAAATTTTCAACTGCTGAATGCAATTATGATGTTGGCAATCGGGAGTTGATGGCTATGAAGTGGGCGTTTTGAAGAGTGGCGACATTGGCTTGAGGGGGCTAAGCATCGTATTGTGGTCTTGACCGATCACAAGAATCTGGTTTACCTCAAGTCTGTCAAGAGACTCAATCCTAGACAGGCTAGATGGTCCTTGTTTTTTACCCATTTTTATTTTGTGGTCTTGTACCTTCCTGGTTCTAAGAATGGTAAGGCTGATGCTCTCTCTAAGAGTTTGTTGACTGATTCTCTTGAAGTCTCGGAGCCAGTCGGAATTTTGAAGGAAGGAGTGGTTCTTTCTGCCATTTCACCTGATTTACGACGGGCTCTTCAGGAATTTCAAGCTGACAGGCCTGAGCGATATCCAGTGGGGAAGTTGTTTGTTCCTGACAGATGGACTAGTAGAGTGACTTCTGAAGTTCACTGTTCTGTGTTGGCCGGTCATCCTGGCATTTTTGGTACCAGGGATTTGGTCAGTAGATCTTTTTGGTGGCCTTCCTTGTCTCGTGATGTGCGTTCTTTTGTGCAGTCCTGTGCGACTTGTGCGCAGGCCAAGCCATGTTGTTCACGTTCTAGTGGGTTGATTTTGCCCTTGCCAGTACCTGAGAGGCCTTGGACGCATATTCCTATGGATTTTATTTCGGATCTTTCGGTCTCCCAGAGGATGTCGGTTATCTGGGTTGTTTGTGACAGGTTCTCTAAGATGGTTCATTTGGTGCATTTACCTAAATTGCCTTCCTCTTCGGAATTGGTTCCATTGTTTTTTCAACATGTTGTTCGTTTGCATGGTATTCGGGAGAATATTGTGTCTGACAAAGGTTCCCAATTTGTTTCTAGGTTTTGGCGGGCCTTTTGTACTAAGCTGGGCATTGATTTGTCCTTTGCGTCTGCGTTTCATCCAGAGTCCAATGGTCAGACCGAGAAGACTAATCAAACTTTGGAGACTTATTTGAGATGAATTGTGTCTGCTGATCAGGATGATTGAGTGGCTTTCTTGCCCTTGGCCGAGTTTGCACTTAATAATAGGGCTAGTTCTGCTACTTTGGTTTCGCCCTTCTTTTGTAATTTTGGTTTTCATCCTCGTTTTTCTTCAGGGCAAGTTGAGCCTTCTGCCTGTCCAGGTGTGGATTAGGTGGTTGAGCGGCTGCAACAGATTTGGGCTCATGAGGTGGACAATTTGGTGTTGTCTCAGGAGACTGCTCAACGTTTTGCTAACCGTCGTCGGTGTTGTTGGTTCCCGGTTTCGGGTTGGTGATTTGGTCTGCTTGTCTTCCAGACATGTTCCTATGAAAGTTTCCTCTCCTAAATTCAAGCCTCGGTTTATTGGTCCTTACAGGATTCTGAGATTATCAATCCTGTGTCTTTTCGATTGGCGCTTCCGGACTCTTTTGCGATCCATAATGTCTTCCATAGATCTTTATTGCAGAAGTATGTTGTGCCCGTGGTTCCCACTGTTGCTCCTCCGGACCCTGTGTTGGTTGATGGGGAGTTGGAGTATGTGGTTGAGAAGATTTTGGATTCTCGTTTTTGAGGCAGAGGCGTCAGTACCTTGTCAAATGGAAGGGTTATGGCCAGGAGGACAATTCATGGGTTTTTGCCTCTGATGTCCATGCCCCTGATTTGGTTCGTGTTTTTCATCTGGCTCATTCTGATAGGCCTGGGGTTCTGGTGAAGGTTCGGTGTCCCCTCCTCAAGGAAGGGGGGTACTGTTGTGAATTCTGCTTGTGGGCTCCCTCCTGTGGTTGTGGCTGGTAATGCAGTTGATCCTGTTCTGCAGTCTTGGTCAAGTGAATTGGATAATTGGAATTCAGACTTGGGGTATTAGGTTTGCAGGATTCCCTCAGTCCTTGCCAGTTTTCAATTGTTCCTGGAGGTGTTTCACCTCTGCCTGGTCTCTTCCTGCCTTGCTGCACACTTCCAAGCTAAGTGAATGGTTTTGTTTTCTTGTGGCACACATGCTGTGTGCTTGTTTTGGAATTGTCTATTTCTGCTCAAAGTTGTGGATTGATATTTAGTCTGCATGTCTGTCTTAACCTGCTCTGTTAGGAAATTTTCTTCATAGGATTCATGTACTATTCATTTGTTGTTGGCTTGTTCAGCTTTTGATTGTGTCAGCATATATTTAGCCTAGATGGGTTCACAGGATTCCGCAGATATAGAGGGCACCGAGTCTTGAGTAGACTCAGAAGTATTTTTGTATAATCTGCTGTGGATATTTTTGAAAGGATTTTTATACTGACTGCAAAAGTATTCTGTCCTGTCTTTACCTATCTAGCTAGAATGGCCTCATTTGCTAAATTCTGTTTTCTGCCTGATTGTGTCTTTTCCTCTCTTACTAACAGTCAATATTTGTAGGGGGCTTTCTATCCTTTTGGGGTTCTGCTCTGAGGCAAGATAGAATTCCTGTTTCCATCTTTAGGGGTTGCTAGTTCTCCAGCCGTGTTGAGGTGTCTAGGGTATGGTTAGTCACATCCCATGGCTAATTCTAGTTGCGGTGTTAGATCAGGAACTACGGTCAGTATAGGTACCACTTACTCCTGTTAAAGATATTCATGCGGCTCCAAGGTCACCGGATCATAACAACAAACACCCCAATGGGCTTGGCTGCATCCTGCATAAACATTACAATAAAAATTGATAATAATGTGAGGTATTGAAAGAACAAGGAGATAACTATGTCCTTGAAACCAATAGAGCAGAGATTGCAAGAAGGAGCTGATGATCAACAGTATCGAATGCAATGGAGAGATCCAGGAGAATCAGCAGGAAGTAATAACAATTAGATTTAGCTTTCAGTAGATCATTACAAACTTTAGTAGAGGCAGTTTCAGTAGAATGTAAGCAGCGGAAACCGGATTGTAGAGGGTGAAGAAGATAATTATCTGAGAGATAGCGGAGTAGAACAAGCGTTTCAAATATTTAGAGATGAAGGGGATTAGAGGCAGGTCAGTAGTTAGCAGTGAAGTTCTGGTCAAGGGATTTTGTTTTAGTAATGGATGTATGCTGGCATATTTGAAAATGGAGGGGAAAACACCAGATGAGATGGAAAGATTAAATATTTTAGTTAGGTTAGAATTGACAGCCAGGGAAAGGGATTAAAGGAGATTTGTGGGAAAAGGGCCACTGGTGCAGATAGTAGGACGAGGAGATGCAAGGAGCCAAGTAACCCCTTTCTCTGTGATCGGATCAGAGATTGAAAGTGATTGAAAGTGAATTGGATGACATGCAGGAGGGAGGTCATATGTGGTAATTTTTTTTTAAATAGTGGGCCAGTGCTGAAGTTTGTGGTTGGGGTCTATACTCTTGGATTGAAAAGGGAGTGGAAAGCTTCAAAGAGTCATTTAGGATTGTTGGCTAGTGATGTGGATTAAAAGTTGATTTACATCTAAGGATAGAATACCTTTTTGTAGTTTCTGATTAAATTTTATCCTGATTTTCAGATTTTTTTATCAAATGTTTTTTTGTTATTGCTAGTATCCACATTAATTGTTTCACACCAATAAAGGATGGATCTTATTAAATCTCATTGATGAAGCATATTTTAGACCCTTCTGGAGTACAGCGTATTCATATTTGTTTAACCCCTTCATAACCTTGTACGTAACAGTTCGTTCAAGGTCGCCTCCTTTTGATGTAGGCTTAGGCTGTGTGCTCATGGTCCGGAGGAGCTGTGTGTTGGATGCAGCTCCTCTAGATCTGAGTGAAGCCATGGGTGACCGCAGGGAGACCGCAGGGAGACCGCAGCCGCCCTGTACTCAACATTTGCGGCGGGTGGAGGCAGCTTCTCCCTGCCATCACCCGATGGGAGCCGCTTCCGACTCCGCAGCATGAAATAAACATGCGGAGGAGCAGAATGCCCGCAACCCGCACCACAGCTGTCAGATCGCTGCAGTCGGGTTAAATATAGTGAGGATGGGAGTTTTGAAATCCCATCCACTATGCTTCTACTGTACTACGCAGTGTTTTGGACGCAGCGGCAAGATGCTGCGTCCAAAACGCTGCGTATACTGACCGTGAGCACACAGCCTTACACAGTGAGCTCATATCATTCCCTGCTTATGTCAGCTGATCTGACATGAGCAGCTAACAGGACTGAGCAGATCAGCAATCCAATCGGCACTGTTAATCCTTTAGCTTTAGATTGTGCTGTCAATCATTGATAACGCATCTAAAGCACCGCTGTGGGGATCACAACATTCCCCGCCGGCATCAGAGACCCCATGATGTGAGTTATTCACACCTGGCGACGTCGCTAGCGACATCGCCGAAAAAGTGACGTATTAGCGATGTCGCTAGTGACGTCGCGCTGTGTAAACGAGCGGCGCGACCGCGTTTTGTCGCAGGTTGACAGGTTTACGGGAAGAACCGTAAACCTGTCAACCTGCGACCTGCGATAAGGCTGGATCGCGCCGTGTGACATCGCCAGAGCGATGTCGGCGATCCAGCCTATACCGTAGCGTTGCTGCGGATCGCTCGCTGGGCTAAGCCCAGCCCAGCGAGCGATGTCACCGCCCGCATCGCTGCGGTGTCGCCGGCCGCAGCGATGCTGTGTGACAGCTGGCCAGCGATGTCGTAACCGATCGGGCACCCGCGCATCGCTTCCGACATCGCTGGCCAGGTCGTGCTGTGTGACGGCACCATTAGGGTTATAGGAGGAATTTAGGACAATAGGGTAGGATTTTTTAAAACCCTTTTCAAAAATCCATCATTTTTTTATTCAACTCCACTGGTTGAGTTGTGAGGATATTGCATTTCAAGTAAACACAGAATCCAAGCGCTAATCTTGTTATCTTAATCCCTAGAATAGATAACATTTCTGTAGGTCAAATTTGCCTGAGATAGATACTTCTGCCACTTAATCCTAGTAAGGCACCTTTTCATGAGATACTTCTGACACTTCCTTGTGTTAGCAGGTCAATGCAATAGAGTGGAGAAGGAAGATTCCATGGTAACATAAACACTGATAGTTATTTTACACAACCAGAAAAGATAGTGCCTTTAGTATAATATCAAGGGATTGCACAAGTATTGGCAAATAGCAGATTATACTGTAGTATAATGTGAAATTCAACAATACAGATATACAATCTACAATTAATATTAATATTTATCGGCCTTCAGCTCGATCTTGATCCATGGCAACTTGTTGGATAAACAGTCTGTAAGATTTTAAATCTTGTGCAAGCCTAGATAGGTCAACCCAGGTCTTCTCCGCCGTTATCTTGACAGTATCAAGCCATTGGGTTGCTGGTCTTGCTCTTCACCTTGTACCTTCTATTCTTCCTACCATAATGTCCTTCTCTAGTGATTTTTTTTCAGCATCTGATGTGTTCAAAGTAGACAAGTCGTAACATCCTTCTCCATTACCACAATTTGAAGACGTTAATTCTTCTTCTATCTTGTTTCTTTATCTTCTATATATCACTTTCGTATGTTACTACAGAAGAGACCAGACTATGTATGAACCGTGTCTTCATTGCCAGTGAAATATTCCTTGATTTGAAGACCTTGTCCAGTGGCTTTGTTTTTGATTTTTTTTATTGATTTTCCCATAGCTATTCTGTTGACTTCCGGTGTTGTCACTGTATCTTGAATGATCATTATTCCGAGTAGGTTGAAGTCCTTTATCACTTCTAGTTTGTTGCCACCCTTCTCAAACGTATCATTCTCGTACCTGACAGTAGTCAAAATCTTTGTCTTCTTTGTGTTGAGTAACAGTCCCATGATCGAGCTTTCCATCTTGACACTCAGTATTAAGTCCTTCATTCCATCTACGCTTGTTGTTTTCAGTGTTGTATTATGTGCGTATCTTAGAATATTGATGATTATGCCACCAATTTTCATTCCATCTTTTTTAGCAAGACCAGCCTTCATGAAAATAGCTTTTGCATATAATTTGAAGAGAAATGGTGAAAGGATGCAGCCTTATCTGATGCCTCACTGTACTTTGAAACATGCTGTGTCACCGTATTCAATTCCAACTCTTTCTTCTTGGTAAATGTAAAGGTTCCTAATGAGACTGGACAGATAAGTACACCTATAGCCTTCATAGTACTGCAAAGTTTCTGGCGATTAACAGTCGAAGGCTTTGCTGTAGTTGACAAGGCAAAATAGAGCCTTATATTGTATTCTTTGGTGTTTTCCTAGACAATCTAATGTTAGCAATTACATCTCATGTTCCTCTGCCTTTTCTGAATCCTGCTTGCTCCTCTGCCAACTCTTAGTCAAAGTAAGGGTCCCGTCACACTTGGCGACATTCCAGCAATCCCGACAATGATATGACCTGATAAGGATAGCTATAATGTCGCTACGTGGTCGCTGGTGAGATATCAAACAGTCAGATCTACTTAATGACGCAGCAACGATACAGCAACCCGTATAACGACCTCGGCGGTCGTTGGGACCCTGTCACATAGCAGCTAGTCTGACGACTCAGACCTACGTGGCTGAGTTCTGAGTCGCCAATAAGGTCGTTGTTAAGGCGTCAAACAGACCGATGCATGCTGCCCAGCGAGAACCTGATGATCAAAAAATGGTCCAGGCCATTCCGACACGATCGGCGATGTCGCTGCTACGTGTCAAACATAGAGAGATCACTGGTGAGGTCGCTGTTGCGTCACAAAACCTGTGATGCAACAGCGATCTCGCTATGTGTGACGGGGGCATTAGGCTGTAGCTATCTTTGTAGGATCTTTAGTAGTACTTTGCTCGCATGAGGTATGAGCACAAAAGTCTCAGTTTCCACAATTAGTTGCATCCACCTTCTTTGAGATAAGAATAAACACTGATTTTGTCCAATTCAGTAGTCCATATTAGTATACAAAGGTATGTGATAACTTCTAATGCTGCTTCAGAAGACTTTATTAGCTTTATTGGAATATAATCCCATTCAGGTGCTTTGTTTTTTGACAGAAGCTTTATTTCAGCAAAGACTTCTTCTTTCAAGATGTTCCGTTAGCTATCGTGTCCAGTCACAGTTTCTTCCTGTATCAATGACTCATTTTTGTAGAGATGCTGCATGTATTCTTTTCATCTTTCCTTGATCTGTTCTGGCTCAGTTAGTTTGTTCCTATTATATCACCTGACGGAAGACTGCTGTAGACTGTCGAAACATGTTGTGGCGTATAGGGGACATCTTAATAAAGGTTTGGCTGCTTTAATATAAGATTAGTAATCCTCTCCTTCTTAGCGCTCCATTAGACCGCCTTTTATTTTGTTTATATTACCGTATATACTCGTGTATAAGCCGAGATTTCAGCCCAAAAATTGGGCTGAAAAGTCCCCCCTCCTGCTTATACACGGGTCAATACGGTAACTCAGGCTGGAGGAGGCGGGGGAAGGCTGCTGTATGAGCGGCCCCATCACGTGGGGCCGCTCATTATATATGCACTGCTTCCCCTGTCAATCAGTGGCAGGGAGAAGCAGTTCATATATGGCCCCCAAATGCTGGCACTCGCCCCCCTCCTTGTAAGGCCCCCCCCCTGGCTGATTAAGTTACCATCCTTGTTCTTCTGCTCCGCGCCGGGCTCCATGCTCCGTCCTCTGCAGCATCCGGGGTCATGTGATCGGCCAGTCGCATGACGTCATCGCTACTGGCCGGGGACCCCGGATGCAGCAGAGGACGGGACCGTAGAAGACCGGCGCGGATCAGAAGAGCAAGGATGGTAACTTAAGCAGCCGGGGGGGGGATGCTTATAACGGAGGGGGACGAGTGCCAGCATTTGGGGGCACATATAACTCACTGCTGGGGCCTGTATATACCTGTGGGGCTGCTTTATACCCCTCTGGGGCTGCTTTATACCCCTCTGGGGCTGCTGTATACCCCTCTGGGGCTGCTATATACCTATGGGGCTGCTGTATACCCCTCTGGGGCTGCTGTATACCCCTCTGGGGCTGCTGTATACCCCTCTGGGGCTGCTATATACCCCTCTGGGGCTGCTATATACCCCTCTGGGGCTGCTATATACCCCTCTGGGGCTGCTATATACCACTGGGGCTGCTGTATACCCCTCTGGGGCTGCTGTATACCCCTCTGGGGCTGCTGTATACCCCTCTGGGGCTGCTGTATACCCCTCTGGGGCTGCTGTATACCCCTCTGGGGCTGCTGTATACACCTCTGGAGCTGCTGTATACACCTCTGGGGCTGCTGTATACCCCTCTGGGGCTGCTGTATACCCCTGGGGCTGCTATATACCACTGGGGCTGCTGTATACACCTCTGGAGCTGCTGTATGCCCCTCTGGGGCTGCTATATACCTATGGGGCTGCTGTATACCACTGGGGCTGCTGTATACTCCTCTGGGGCTGCTATATACCACTGGGGCTGCTATATACCACTGGGGCTGCTGTATACACCTCTGGGGCTGCTGTATACACCTCTGGGGCTGCTGTATACACCTCTGGGGCTGCTGTATACCTCTGGGGCTTCTGTATACAGCTCTGGGGCTGCTGTGTACCCCTCTGGGGCTGCTGTATACCCCTCTGGGGCTGCTGTATACCTCTGGGGCTGCTGTATACAGCTTTGGGGCTGCTGTATACAGCTTTGGGGCTGCTGTATACAGCTTTGGGGCTGCTGTATACAGCTTTGGGGCTGCTGTATACACCTCTGGGGCTGCTGTATACACCTCTGGGGCTGCTGTATACACCTCTGGGGAGGCTGCTGTATACCCCTCTGGGGAGGCTGCTGTATATACCTCTGGGGAGGCTGCTGTATATACCTCTGGGGAGGCTGCTGTATATACCTCTGGGGAGGCTGCTGTATATACCTCTGGGGAGGCTGCTGTATATGCCACTGGGGAGGCTGCTGTATATGCCACTGGGGAGGCTGCTGTATATGCCACTGGGGAGGCTGCTGTATATGCCACTGGGGAGGCTGCTGTATATTACCACTGGGGAGGCTGCTGTATACTACCACTGGGGAGGCTGCTGTATACTACCACTGGGGAGGCTGCTGTATACTACCACTGGGGAGGCTGCTGTATACTACCACTGGGGAGGCTGCTGTATACTACCACTGGGGAGGCGCTGCTGTATACTACCACTGGGGAGGCTGCTGTATACTACCACTGGGGAGGCTGCTGTATACCACACTGGTGGGGGCTGTATACCTGTGCTGGGGTCCACCCTCGGCTTATACACGAGTCAATAGGTTTTCCCAGGTTTTGGGGGCAAAAGTAGGGGGGTCGGCTTATACACGGGTCGGCTTATACATGAGTATATACGGTAGTTTGTTCCCATTGGTATCTTTCAGCATTCCCACTCTTGGTTGAAACATTCTTCATTTCTGTATGATCTTTTGGTATGCCTTTTTGACCTTGCCCTTCAGATGTTCGTTTTCTATTTCTGTAACATATCTTCTGGCAATAAAGTTATTTGTTTGCTCGAATGGTTCTCTTTAGTCTTTTTCTGATGTTGTCTGCATCCTGCTTGTTACCCTTAGCGTTTGACATTCTTCCTTCTTCTATGATCTTTAGGGTTTCTTCTGTTAACTATGGCTGTGGGGGTCTCCTCTGCCTCTTGTTTATTGTCTTTCTAGCTTCTTCAGTAATGATAGTCTTTATATTTGTCCATAATGCCTCAGACTTCCTTTTATCTGTGCCCAGTGATTTAAATTGGTTTTGCAGCCTATTCCATAGCACGTCAGGTAAGTTGGTTATATCAAAATTGGAAATGACCTCTCCTGTTAATTTGCACAGTTTGACTCTAATCTTTGTTGTCAAAAGTTCATAGCTTTGTTTTTGCGGTAATGACTGACAGCTTCCATCTTTTGCTAACACATACAGTTGTGGTCAAAAGTATTGACACCCCTGCAATTATGTCAGATAATACTCAGTTTCTTCAAGAAAATGATTGGAATCACAAATTCTTTGGTATTATTTAGTGATGGGCGAACCTACTCGCTAGGACTCGTTACTCGGCGAGTAGTAAGGGACTCGCAGGACTCGGTACTCGGCGAGTTTCCCAGCGATTACTCGCAAAGTAACGAGTCCAATGCAAGTCAATGGCAATCCTAGTTTTGTCAGAGTTTACTTTTTCTCACTCGCTAGACTTGCTATATCACATCGCTATGTAGCTTGAATCTCCCCAAAATCGCTTAAAGAATCGCACCGCTTCACGGATACCCGCTGTCCGCAGCGAGTCTGAGCGAGTCTGAGCGATTCTGAGCGAGTCCACGAATCCGAGTCCTGTATTCTGTATTTGGGACTCGCGAATACAGAATCTGTTATGTTCCGACAAAGCTTCCGAGACAGCCTAGCGTGTTAGGTCAGAAAACTTGTGAAGATGGACAAGCATGTTAGCCAATCATATTCAGTAATGCCACAGCCATGTTGGTTGTGGCAGGACTATGATTGGCTGCTGTCCATCGTGATGCCTATGTCATGTATGACAGGCAAGGCTGTATATAAGCCTTGCCACCGCCATTTTGGGCACACTTCTCTGAAGATCTGAGCTAGAGCAGGGTGAGGTAGATTCTGGAGCAGATCATAGGGATTGTCAGTCAGTGTAGGGAACCTTAAAAATTCTTTATATTATCCCCAAACAGCTCTTGTGAGAGCTAGCAGGAGATACACATTATAATGCTGCACTCAGTCCTGTCTATGAAGGTGCTAACTAAACACAATTCTATTTCAAATATAAAATAGTTGCACTCGACATAGACTTATTTCACAATAGAGAAAAATGAAAAATGAAAAAGTAGAGATACTTGGTATTATGGAAATGGCCAAATCGATAATTCACCCAGTTGCCACGTTGCGGCGATCTCTGTTAACTGGGTCCTAACACTGATGAAACTGCCTGATGTCTGTCTGGGCTTTTCCTCATCGGCTGATACCAGAGAGCAAGGGATTTGCAGTCTTATAACTAAAGACAGGTGCTTTGAATATGTAATTGGTGCCTTGGGAAAAGAGGTTAACCCCTTAGGCGTGCTAGAAACTGATACCAGAGGGCAATAGCTCATCTCTCACAACTAGAGTGAGGAAGGTGCTAGCAAACGGGTGTTGAACCCATGTCATACACATACACATTATAATGCTGCACTCAGTCCTGTCTATGAAGGTGCTAACTAAACACAATTCTATTTCAACGTGGCAACTGGGTGAATTATCGATTTGGCCATTTCCATAATACCAAGTATCTCTACTTTTTCATTTTTCATTTTTCTCTATTGTGAAATAAGTCGAGTGCAACTATTTTATAGAGCTAGCAGGAGGACAGAGGAGTACTGTGTAGAGGACTGTAGGCAGGCAGGGAAGCAGGGAGCTGCAGCCTTACAGTGCTCACAGGAGCGACCTCATAGCTGAGCTTACTCACTCAGCTGTCCTAATAGCTGAAGTCAGAGGCTTAGCTGAGGTACTATTTACAATTTTTTTGCAGCTGATAGATTTTGGGTCCTAAAAACCCCTTCAGCTTTATTTTGTCTGTGGCAGATCAGTGCGTTGCTGCTCTCCTAGCTGCAAATAGCACGTACGCCACCTTCTTGTGCGACTACTTGTGCGCACTTAATAATTTTTTCAGGGACTAGTGTGCTGCTTCACTGAGAAGTGTTAGCACGCACTTAACCCACCAGCAAGTGACGCCTACAGCAACACCTAACTCCATCTCGGTGGCTGTGAGCACTTACTAATTTTTTCAGGGACTAGTGTGCTGCTTCACTGAAGTGTTAGCACGCACTTAACCCGCCAGCAAGTGACGCCTACAGCAACACCTAACTCCATCTCGGTGGCTGTGCGCACTTACTAATTTTTTCAGGGACTAGTGTGCTGCTTCACTGAGAAGTGTTAGCACGCACTTAACCCGCCAGCAAGTGACGCCTACAGCAACACCTAACTCCATCTCGATGGCTGTGCGCACTTACTAATTTTTTCAGGGACTAGTGTGCTGCTTCGCTGAGAAGTGTTAGCATGCACTTAACCCGCCAGCAAGTGACGCCTACAGAAACACCTAACTCCATCTCGGTGGCTGTACGTTTGTCAACAATGTCACAAAAACCACAATTTCCGAAAAAAGATGTTGCAAAGGGACGGGGACGAGGTCGTGGCCGTAGCAGTCGTGCCCAAGAAGGCACTGGTACAGGTAGACAGACGAGGATTGATAGATCTCTCTTTCTCCGGTCTAAAATTACCAGTACTCAACAAAAACGTGTCTTGAGGCCGGAAGAGCATGACCAGATAACATCTTGGATGGCTAATAACACCTCCACCACTGGTTCTTTCAGTACACAATCGTCCGTGCCAACACAGTCTAGTGTCGCTACAGACAACGCAGGGCCATCCAGTCCTCAAAGGCTTCCTATTTCCTCAAGCCTTCGGCAGCCAGAGGAAAACTTGGAGTGCGACCTTCGTCACTCCGATGATTTATTTGGTTCGTATCAGCACTCGATTCCACCTGGCCTTTCTTTAGCACTGCCTGACTAGATACTTGAAGAAGACGTAATGTCTATTCATGCCCAAAGTTTGGAAGCACCTCGTACTGAAGAAAGCCACTTTCACCAAAGGCATACAGCATCTCAGGAGGTGGATGATGATGACGATGATGAGACACACATCTCATCTGGCCAGCCTGCTCAGTCACGTTATCCAGAAGACTTTGAGGAGGAAGGCGTGGATGATGACACCACAGATCCTACCTGGACTCTTGGCATGCATAGCCAACAGAGCAGCCAGGAGGAGGAAAGTGGCTATGTACCACCGCCAAAAGCACCAAGGCTTACTCCTTTCTCCAGAACACAAACTGTGACAACAGTTGGCCAAATTGTGTCAACTGTTGCACAAAGTGTACCAACTGTTGCACAAACTGTAAACACAGTTGTCCAAACTGTGTCAACAGTTGGTGTGGTACAGAGTCATCCTCCTTTGCCTCCAATTCAACATAAAGGCCGAAAAGCCAATGTGTGGGAATTTTTAAGGATGCCACATCTGTACCAAATGTGGTTATCTGTAACATCTGCCATGCTAAGCAGAGGCCTGGGAAAAAAAAACCTGAGCACCAGCAGTATGCGTAAGCATATGTCTGTTAAGCACCCAATTCAGTGGTCGGCCCATCAGGGTTCTGAATCAGTGCCTTCTGATCCCAACACTTCCAGGCCACCTCAGATCCATCCTTCACCAGCTAGTGTTCAGGCAACAGCTCCTGCTCAAACATACTCCTCCCAAGCTGCGCTACAAGAGAGACTTGACAGTAGTCAAGCCACTGGTGTGTGTGCGGCAAACGTCCAGTTGTCTGTGCCACAGCTGTATGAAAGGCAAAGGAAATACCAATCGACACACCCATTTTCCCAAAAAGTGACTGCGAAAATTGCAAAGCTGTTAGCTGTGGAAATGCTGCCGTTTAGGCTTGTAGGTACAGAGTCTTTTCGGGAGTTGTTGGCTGTAGCGGCACCACGATACTCTGTACCCAGCCGCTACTTTTTCTCACGTAGTGCCGTCCCTGCTTTACACCAGCACGTTGTTAACAACTTAAAGTGTGCACTAACAAATGCTGTAACTGCCAAAGTCCACCTAACAACGGACACATGGACAAGTACTTGTGGACAGGGCAGATACATCTCAGTAACGGCTCACTGGATCAACCTGGTGGACAGTGTCCCAACTTCGCAAAGTGGACCATCTGAAATACTGCCAACTCCACGAATAGCAGGCACAACATCATTCCGGGTGGCTGCCTCATCATATATGTCCAGTACGCAATCTGCTTCTGCAACTTCCTTGTCCACTGCTCAGCTGCCCGCACCATCACGTCCAAGTTTGGAGCTTTGCAGTAGTGCTTCAGCAAGGCGACAACAGGCTCTTCTGAAGCTTATCTGTCTAGATGACACACCTCACACTGCAACTGAGCTGTGGAAGGGTTTTAAGCAACAGACTGATGAGTGGCTGGCCCCACTGCAACTACAACCAGGTCTTGTTGTGAGCGATAATTGACGAAACCTTGTGGCGGCACTGAAGCACGGTAACCTTGTTCACGTGCCTTGCCTGGCTCACGTGCTGAACCTAATCGTTCAGAAATTCCTTAAAATTTACCCCGAGTTATCTGACCTACTCGAGAAGGTGAGGCGAATTTGCGCCCATTTTAGACATTCGTCCACAGCAGTTGGCAGTCTTTCAGCCCTTCAAAACAAATTTAATTTGCCTAAACACCGGCTAATTTGTGACATGCCCACGAGATGGAACTCAACATTCAATATGTTGGCAAGGTTTAATGAGCAGCAGAGGGCAATAGCGGAATATCAGCTGCAACATGCCCGTCACCACGGAAGTCAGACCAGACACATTACTACTTTAGAGTGGGTCTGGATCGCTGATCTTTGCGAGTTGCTGGACAACTTTGAATACTGCACCAAACTTGTCAGCGGTGATCAGTCCATTATCAGTCTCACCATCCCCATGCTCTGTTTGCTTAAAGAATCGCTCCTGAATCTGAAAACAGAAGCTTTGAGGGCCCAGCGGATGGCTATGGAGCCAGAATTTAACATCGCTGATCCTAGCCAGCCAAGCCAATATCAGCAGGCTACATTGGGTCTGGAAGAAGAAGGTGATGAGGGTGATGATGAAGAAGATTCATTTTTCTGTGGTACTGATGTGAACCCTGATGGTACTCCCAACCCTACGTTTATGTCGGTAGAGCATGGGTGGGCTGAAGAGGAGGAGGCGGAGACCGATTTAGAGGCCATGATGCGTAGTGATCCTCATTCTGTTACAACCGAGGAGATGAGTCTTTGCAGCTTAGCACACATGGCTGACGTAATGTCTCAATGTCTCTCCCAAGATCCACGCGTCATTCACATATATGGCAGCAACCTCTATTGGTTGTCAACCTTTTTGGACCCCAGATACAAAGACAAATTTCCGTTGCTGCTGTTGCAGTCACCCAGGGGCTTAACGATGGATTTTTTCAAGACTGTTGTTGTTGACAATTTGATGTCCATATCACCGTCTGACTCCGCTGTACCCCGAAGAATCAGCTCTTTGCAACAGCAGCCTTTGGTTGGGATACAAACATCATCAATGTCAAGAAGAGGTGGGGGTAAGATGTTCACCAACTGGGCGATGTTCAACAGACCTTCCAATCAACAACGGATCATGCCTACGGTCACCTTGAGTAGGAGACAACAATTTTCCAACATGGTGAACGAGTATGTCAGTGACAGTACCAGCTTTCTAACCGACCCTTCAGTACCCTTTAATTACTGGGTTTCCAAGCTTCACACTTGGACAGAGCTCGCTCTGTATGCCTTGGAGGTGCTGGCCTGCCCAGCTGCTAGTGTGACATCAGAGCGTGTTTTCAGTGCCGCTGGGGGTATAGTCACTGATAGAAGGTCACGGCTTACTACTGAAAATGCCGACAGGCTGACTCTCATAAAGTTCAACAAGGACTGGATATCATCGGATTTCGTAAACCCCCCAGACGACAGTACCCAAATGTAGTGTAACCTAATCATAATTAATAGGATTGGAATATTGCGCTTTTAACTTTATGCCCTTTTAAGACAGGAAGTATCGGCATCTCCCTCAGCTGAGACGATGTGATAAGTCATGTTCCTGAAACATTTGCGGCATGATAACAAAAATACGCAATCAGTAAACATCTTTTTACTTTACAAGTGCATCCGCTTGTGAGCATTTATAATTTTTATTTTTTTTTAAAAAGACAATGCAGCCCCTTGGGCTAATTTTTTGAGGCAACAAGCCTATGCCTGCATCGAAGACGTGGCTTGTACTAAGATGCTGCTGGAGCCTGGCGAAGGGTCCCACTGTACGCTACGGAGATAACGCGTAGACGCGCTGTGTTGCAAGTAGACGTCCCAGCCTATCGCATCTGTGTTCCTAGTGTTGTTGCCATACCGAGTCATTAAGTAACTCCCCCCCCCAAACACAGGCACTATTTATTTGTCAGCAACATTTCTATGTGCAGTCATGATTTTACACATAATAACCAAGGTGCCTTCATGCGCCATGCGGGCCGTAAAGTACTTGCTAATGATGATGACTTTAAGCCCACCCGCAAAAAAAACCTACACATCCATTCCCTGAAAAAAGACAGACACAAAGCAGTTTTTGTAAACTGTGTATTATTACGCCTTTAATGGCAAAGATGTCAGATTTTTTTTTTTCTTTTTGTTTTTTTTTTTACTTTGTAAAAAGTAATACATAAAACAACAAAATAAAAAATAAATTGTGCAATGCACAATACAAACATATAAACACAAAAAAAATGTGCCCTACAGCTGGTGGTAAGTTGGCGCATTCTGTGGGGTTGCCTCTACTGGGACACCATCACCCTGGTCGTGGAGGAGGTCCAGGGCCCCATGTATTACCTCACCCAATGGTTGTAACCCTGTAGGGTGGGTCATCTGGGCCGGTTGGCCTTGGGTTGGTAGGCCCCTGTTAGGTGGACACCACCTCTGGGTCGCCACGTAGCTGTCCCAGGGTGTGGGCCTGTCCAGTCTGTTGGAGGTAGACTGCTGCCACCCCTCCAAATACGAAAAGACCTGGCCAGGGTGGTTTGGGGGCCGACAGGCATCAATTACAATGTGTATTGCTGACCAAGCCCGCAGTCGTCTCTCGAATGGAATATCATCCAAGAATGGTATGAGACTGAGAGCAAAGTCAGCATTACATTGTCCTCGGTGGTCTTTTGGTGCCCCCGGGATCTGAGCAGGGCTGCTGGGGTTCAGGTGACTCCCACACTGCTGGCAGTCGGCAGTGGAGGAAGCTGGATGGCCACAGCTTGGTTTGGTTGGGGAGACCGCTGGTGTGGCCCTTCATCCTCCTCTTCTTCCTGTGGCCCCAAAGGTGGTGGTGGTGGTGGCGGAGGTGGTGGTACTCCCTCCTCCTCTGGTGGTGGTTCAGGGGCCTCCCTCGCCTCCTCAGGCAGCTGTGCTGGCAGGTTACAACGCCGCCTCAGATAGTGAGCAGCTCTGTGGGTAAATATAAAAAACATTTGGTGAATGGGTTGCGTTTTGAAACAAAACCATAGGCCAAACATAAAATGTGCACGCTTTTTTGACTCAGTGTATCTGTGTATTCTGTGTCTTTTCATTGTTGCCCTTAAGATGGAATTGCAGCAAATAAATTAAGGACATTTTGGCTCATGCCTCAACCAATATTCTATGTGTGGGTAGTGTTGGTCCACGATTTTTTGCCATTACATTAGAAATTTAAAAATTTGTCTGCACTATTACACTGTGCCCTGCCTTAGGCAGGACAGCTATTTAGGCACTTGAAGACATATTAGTGGCCACAACCATTGCTTAGACTTTTTGTGGAAACTTTATGTGGACAAAGCTATAGCCTTACACTGTGAGGCAAACACATTCTTCAGGGTTGTTTGCCATCAGATGGACACAAAAAGACAGTGTGGGCGGCCTTGGTCTCAATGCACATAACCCAGATCTATAGGGCAGGTGAGCAAGACAGGAAATGGAGTCATGCAGCATAGGTGACACATGAGCATTCGGCGTTAGTGGCTACACTCCTTTTTGCTGCCATGTATGCTAATCAGGAATGTCTTGGTAAAAAAAGCACACCAAACAGATGGCTTGGGTTTTGAAACGACTGTAATGGACATAGAGTATGGGGTTGTTTTTGAGCAGCAGGTCACACATCTTGGGGCCAAACAAGGTGGTATGCACAGATGGACAGTTTTACAGTTATTCCAAAGGGGCCGAACAAAAAACCGGGAGCAGCAAAGGCAAACCTCGGGTTTCCTAAAGGACCTTGGACATAAAAGCCTGTTGCACTTAAAATATGGCCCTCTTTAGTTTGATTTTATACAGCATTAATACACTATGTTTTCCGGAGGATTCGTAATGTGCCCATGAGTTAACGACAAAAAAACTTAAATTCACATGTGGGCCCTAATATCTACACCATCACCTTGCAGCCCCAAATATACCCATGGGAAAACTGAACCACACGTATTTGTAGTGATACAGGGTATGTCCTGAAATGTGTGTGACTGTGTCAACAATCTGGGATGGTGTACAAACAGTTTAGTGCAAAAGGGGTATATCCTTGCAACGTTATTTAGCCGAAAAAAACACCCACAACTAAACGAGTAGGGATGTATGTGGCCCTTATGCAAGTCGAGGCCATTAGGAACTGATACAAATGAGGCTTATGACAGGCAAACCAGACAAGGCCACACACCTTAGAGGCCATTGCAGGGAAGAACATGGCTTTGTTCCACAAACATGCCAACAATAATAGCTAATTGTGAGGTCACGGAACATTGTTTCCGACCACCCTGCAGAACATTGCTTATTTGTCCCAACGTCACAATGTGACTATAAATGTGTATGTCCTGGATCATTGCCAAAGGTAATAGAATTGTGTTGCACCATGGCAGAAACAAACCCCAGTGTGGGTATGTAAACCACCACACTCATTATAGAGCTTCATACGTAGACTGTGTGCCCTCGTGGACAGGGTCCTCTCCTCTTGTACCTGTATGACCTGATTGTCTTCATGTACTGTTTTTTGTCGTTAACCCTTATCCTTATGTAAAGTGCCATGGAACCTAATGGCGCTATATAAATAAATAATAATAACAATAATAGTAAACAACAGTGCAGCAGACACATACCTTGGCATACGGGCCACCGGTTCAAGGAAGGACAACCGGTCGTAGTGGCAATAGATCGGCCCTGGATCAGCTTCCGGTCCCCCATCCATGATCTTGCGGTGTTGCCGCTTATGTTGATCCCGGCAGCTCCTCCACCGTTTGATAATGAGGTCAACTGTGAAATGATTTCAAACCGGGTTTAGACCTCTGTTACATTTGAAACACTAAAAGTATGTGTACAAATCAACAATAACATTTTATTCATGTTGTGTGTGTAATGTGTATACAAGGCACATGGACACGACAGTGTGGAACATCATCAACAGCATTACGGACATTGAGCTCATGTGGCCACAATCACAAATGGGGCAGGGCACATGTCAACGCATAGAGAATGTAATAGTGCGGGCACCAGACTCCGCTCATCAGTGGTATTTATATACACCCAACCCCCTGGCCTTCAGAGCCAGGAGGACCAGCCCTTAAACTAAGTGTACTATTGTGACCCCATCCAAATATAGGCAACCTTGCGACGGCGCATGATAACACAATGAGGGCCCTGTATACCCTACTATGGGGGCCCTGTATACCCACGGGGGCCCTGTATACCCACTGCTGGGGGCCTGTATACCCACAGGGGGGCTGTAGACCCTACTATGGGGGCCCTGTATACCCACTGCTGGGGGCCTGTATACCCATGGGGGGCTGTATACCCTACTATGGGGGCCCTGTATACCCACTGCTGGGGGCCTGTATACCCACGGGGGGGCTGTAGACCCTACTATGAGGGCCCTGTATAACCACTAGGGGCCCTGTATACCCACTGCTGGGGGGCCTGTGTACCCACGGGGGGACTGTATACCCTAATATCGGGGGCATGCCTAACAGTGATAGCTGCTGTATACAAGGATGGCGGTCAATATGGTTTCCCAGTTTTTTGGGGCTAAAGTAGGGGGGTCGGCTTATACACGGGTCGGCTTATACACGACTATATACGGTAAATGCAATATAACGTGTGAACATATTTAACTCACCCATATTGCTCTGTGCATCATGGCCACAGCGATGAAACGTAGGGAACATGACCTGAGCGATCTCCCTCCAGGCTGTAGTCCGCTGGACGTTATCCCCATAGGCAGGGTCAGTGGGCAGCCAAAGCAGGGGCCGAGCCTCCACCAGAGCAATTAATTGCAGGGTGTTGACAGGGGCCATGCTTGCTCGTGTGTTTGTGCGCGTCCAGCCGGGCAGCTCGAGTCGCCTTATTTCCTGTTTGCTAAAAGCATGGGGTTTGCTGCAGAAAATCGCTTGCCTCGCCTCATCGGCGCCAAATAAGACAAACACATGCGAGTTTGGCCTCGGAGACAGCAGCAAAATACAGTTGCGAGTGGGGCTTCCGACACGGCAATGCGAGCGCTTTCCGAGACACATCTGCAATTTTTAAATCACACATTACTCGCTATTACTCGCTTCCCCATTCATTAACATTGGACTCGCTAGACTCGCAACGAGTAGCGAGTCGCGGGCTCGGACTCGCTAGAGTCAAGCGATTCCGAGTAATTTAGGATTCGCCCATCACTAGTCACAGCACTTCATACAGCATAGTCGAGACAAGTATGAATCAAAGCCTAAAGTCCTGTCCTTTTGTGGTCTACAAAATCAAAAACCACTGTTTAGAGGAGGTGACCGTGGTAAGGCACTCTTCAGAAACGAGTCACGGTGGATTTTGACACAAAACACTTGGACCTCTGGGGATAAACGATAAATTCAATATAGCAGTATTTTTGTGAGACTCAATGACTGCAGTTAAGCTGTTTTCAAACTTTCTGTAGATTTGAGGATATTTATTACCTACCTCTGCTAGTAACTTGCATGGCAAAAAAGTTGAAGCGCAAGTAGTGCGAAACTGTCCGTTGTGTGTTTCCAGGTGCCCTTCATTGGATTAACCTCTTCTGTCTAGATGTGACTCGTCTTACTGAAATTACACTTTTAATAAGTATGGAATAAAGCCTGTGATTTATGGTAACGTCTGCCACAATTTCCTTTTCTGGATAAAGGACCCTAAACTTTCCTGTGCAACTTCTCCTGACTATGTTATGTGGTGGGAAACCACTGTATGGGTACATGGAAGGGCTCTAAAAGCAAGAAGCGCTATTTGATGTTTTAAATGGAAACTTGCCTGGAATCGTTTGTGGATGCCATGTTGCGTTTGGTTAGCCCCTGATGTGCCTAAACACTGGAAATCCCCTACAAGTGAGGCCATTTTTGACAGTAGACCCCCCGCCCAGAAATGTTTCTAAACCTGTGCTGAGCGCTTTGAACTCCCAGATACCTCGCCAAATTTTATAACACTTAGTTGTAAAATACTAAAAGTAAATTTGTTCCACAAAAATGTTCTTTTAGTACCAATGTTTTTATTTGCTCAACAACAGTAGAAGAGTGGACCCCAAAATTTGTTGTTCAACTTCTCCTGAGTACATTTCTACCCCATATGTGACGGAAAACCACTGCTTGGCAAATTAAAATGAAAATGGGTATAAGGTTAGCTGGGTGAGCGGGGCCCGGCGGCTGTAAGACGCATGTGCACGACGTTACACAGAGCAGGAAAGAACACACAAGGAAAAGGTGGGGAGGACCCTGCCAGCGGTGAGAACCTCTTAATCAGATCCAACCCACTGGACCTCTTGACTGTAAAGTTTGCAAACTGTTTTTTCCAGGGTACAAGGGAGCAGAGCCATATTACCCATTTTCCCTGAATGCAGCATACTTGCTCCATTCAGTGGTGCTTTCACTTTTGAAAGCACCAGGGGGTGACAGGTTCTCTTTAAGCCCTTTACGACTAATGACGAGTATACTCGTCATGGCTTTGAACTGTCACTGCTTCTAAACGAACAGTGACAGTTCAATTCTAAAAGCTGTCAGTGACAGCCAAGGGTTAGGGGAAGAGGTGTGGGGACCCTTGTTAACCCTTTCACCCCCCCCCTCCCCAATCATAGTTATCTGCCGGCGGGCTGCACCGCACCCTCCGGCCATGAACTAATGCTCCAGCTCCCCCTGTGTCCTGTCCCCGCCCCCTGTGTCCAGAGCCCCCTGTGTCCTGTAGCCCCCCCTGTGTCCAGAGCCCCCTGTGTCCTGTCCTCGTCCCCTGTGCAGCCCCTCCTGTGTCCTGTCCATCCCCGCCCTCCACCTTGCATAGTTTGTCTGCCGGCGGGCTTATGCGTCTGCCGGTGAAGCTGCAGGGCCCCCTCCTCCTCCCTGCTGGTCCCCAGCCCCCGGTCCCCAGCCCTCGGTCCCCAGCCCCCAGCCCCGCTCACCTATTCCGGCGGGCTGCACGCGCGGTGCACCCGCCCGCACCGTCAGCCTCCTCTGCAGTCCGGTGTGGCCCTCCTCTTCTCAGGGGCTCCTCCTCCTCATCGCTAAGTAAGTATGAATGGATGGATGGATGGGTGGATGGATGGGTGGATGGATGGGTGAATGGATGGATGTGTGCGTGCGTGGATGTGCGTGCGTGGATGTGCGTGCGTGCGTGGATGTGCGTGCGTGGATGTGCGTGCTTGGATGTGCGTGCGTGAATGTGCGTGTGTGGATGTCAGCGTGCGTGCGTGGATGTGTGTGTGCATGGATGTCAGCGTGCATGAATGTCAGTGTGCGTGTGAATGTGCGTGCGTGGATGTGTGCGTGTGTGAATGTGCGTGCGTGGATGTGTGCGTGCGTGGATGTGTGCGTGCGTGGATGTGTGCGTGCGTGGATGTGTGCGTGCGTGGATGTGGATGCGCGTGGATGTGTGTGTGGATGTACGTGGATGTCAGCATGCGTGGATGTCAGCGTGCGGGGATGTGTGCGTGTGTGGATGTGCGTGTGTGGATGTGCGTGTGTGGATGTGCGTGTGTGGATGTGCGTGTGTGGATGTGCGTGTGTGGATGTGCGTGTGTGGATGTGCGTGTGTGGATGTGCGTGTGTGGATGTGCGTGTGTGGATGTGCGTGGATATCAGCGTGCGTGGATGTCAGCGTGCGTGGATGTCAGCGTGCGGGGATGTCAGCGTGCGGGGATGTCAGCGTGTGTGGATGTGCGTGTGTGGATGTGCGTGTGTGGATGTGCGTGTGTGGATGTGCGTGTGTGGATGTGCGTGTGTGGATGTGCGTGTGTGGATGTGCGTGTGTGGATGTGCGTGGATATCAGCGTGCGTGAATGTCAGCATGCGTGGATGTGTGCGTATGTGGATGTGTGCATACGTGGATGTGTGTGGATGTGCGTGGATGTCAGCATGCGTGCGTGGATGTGCATGCATGGATGTGCGTGCATGGATGTGCCTGCATGTATGTGTGCGTGCGTGGATGTGTGCGTATGTGGATGTGTGCGTGGATGTGGATGTGTGCGTGGATGTGTGTGTGGATGTGCGTGGATGTCAGCATGCGTGCGTGGATTTGTGCGTGCGTGGATGTGTGCATGCGTGGATGTGCGTGTGGATGTGTGCATAGGGTGCATAGGTGGATGGATGGGTGCAACAAGGGATCAAGTGTCCTCTTGTTATAGTCTCTGGGATCATAGTCATGGTGCACTGTATAATGATCATTGTCATACAGTGCACCATAACTCTGACCCCTGAGACTGTAGGAAGAGGACACTTGATCCCTTGCTGCAGTCTCTGGATTGAGCAGAGGCGATCGAGCGTCGTGGGACCTTCATTGTGGACTACGTCGGAGGCGATCGAGCGTCGTGGGACCTTCGTTGTGGACTACGTCAGATCTTTATAATAAAGATGGAGTCCGAATTTTGTTTGTTTTTTTTTTAAATAAAAAGATTTTTCTATGTGTGTATTTTCTGACTATTTACCAGAGATTCCTAATGGCGGGTCTAACATTGGCCCTATATTATGAATCTCGGGCTTAGTGCCAGCTGCCAATAAAAAGCTGGCATTAACCCCTTTATTACCCAGTTTGCCACCGGCACCAGGGCAACTGGAAGAGCATGGGTACAGCGCCAGAAAATGGCTCTTCAATGAATGCGCCATTTTCTGGGGCGGCTGTGGGCTGCAATTCGCAGCATGGGGGGCCCAGAACGCTTGGGCCTTTCCATGCTGAGGATTCCAGCCCCCAGCTGCCTAGTTGTACCTGGCTGGGCCAAAAATATGGCGGAGCCCTACGTCATTTTTTTTTCTAGAATTAGTTCTAGAAATAAAAAAAATGGGCTTCGCTGTATTTTTGGTTGCAGCCAGGTATAACAAGGCAGCTGGGGGTTGATGGCAGTCTGTAGCTGCCAAGTTGTACCTGGCTGGACCAAAAATATGGCGGAGCCCCACGTCATTTTTTTTCTAGAATTAGTTCTAGAAATAAAAAAAAATGGGCTTCGCTGTATTTTTGGTTGCAGCCAGGTATAACAAGGCAGCTGGGGGTTGATGGCAGTCTGTAGCTGCCAAGTTGTACCTGGCTGGACCAAAAATATGGCGGAGCCCCACGTCATTTTTTTTCTAGAATTAGTTCTAGAAATAAAAAAAGGCCTTCGCTGTATTTGTAGCCAGCCATGTACAACTTGGTAGCTGGCTGACTGGAATCCTCAGCGTGGAGAGACTCAAATGTTGTGGGTCCCCCACGCTGCAAATTTCAACCCACAGCCACCCAAGAAAATAGCGCATTCATTAGAGGCGGCATTTTCTGGTGCTGTACCCCAACTCTACCAGTTGCCCTTGTGCTGGTGGGGGTCACTTGTGGGGGAGCTCCAATGTTTAGGCACATAGGGGCTCTTCATATCCTACAAGGTGTCCGCTAACAATTCCAATTGTTAGTGGACACCATGTTGCGTATGGAGAGCCCCTGTGTGTCTCCACATTGGAGCTCCCCCACAAGTGACCCCATTTTGGAAACTAGACCCCCTAAGGAACGTATCTAGATGCATAGTGAGCACTTTGAACCCCCAGATGCTTCACAAATTCATCCATAAAAATGAAAAAGCACTTTTTTTTTCCACAAAAAGTTTCTTTTTTCATTTTTACGGATCAATTTGTGAAGCACCTGGGGGTTCAAAGTGCTCACTATGAATCCAGATACGTTCCTTGGGGGGTCTAGTTTCCAAAATGGGGTGACTTGTGGGGGAGCTGCAATGTGGAGACCCACAGGGACCCTCCAAACGCGACATGGTGTCCGCTAACAACTTAAGCTCATTTTCCATTCAAATTGTTAGCGGACACCATGTCGCGTATGGAGGGTCCCCTTGTGTCTCCACATTGGAGCTCCCCCACAAATGACCCCATTTTGGAAACTAGACCCCCTAAGGAAGGTATCTAGATGCATAGTGAGCACTTTGAGCTCCCAGATGCTTCACAAATTCATCCATAAATATTAAAAAAACACTTTTTTTTCACAAAAAAATTTCTTTTTGCCTACATTTTTTCAGTTTCACATGGGCAAAGGGATAAAATACATCCCAAAATTTGTTGGGCAATTTCTCCTGAGTACACCGATACCTTATATGTGGTCATAAACCACTGTCTGGGCACACGGCAGGGCTCAGAAGTGAAGGAGCGCCATTTCACTTTTTGAACGGAAAATTGACTCTAAAATTCAAATTGCGCTCCTTCCATTCTCAGTCCTGCCGTGCGCCCAAACAGTGGTTTATGACCACATATGAGGTATCGGTGTACTCAGGAGAAATTGCCCAACAAATTTTAGGATGCATTTTATCCTGTTGCCCATGTGAAAATGTAAAAATTGAGGCTAAAAGAAAATTTTTGTTACAAAAATTAAAATGTCCATTTTTTCCTTCAACTTTATTTTAGTTCCTGGGAAGCAC